>MNCI01001729.1:30251-48050 GCA_015680685.1 Gnetum montanum | reverse complement strand
GAATTTCCAACTTCCCCTAGTTGATGTTTTCAAGGTTAAGGTTTGGAAGTTGACAATGGACTTTCTCCAGCATGTCTATGCTTTCAATGTAAGCACTAGTTATTCCCTTAGTTAATTCCATGCTTGTTAGCGAATTTCTTTCTTGGTCAGCCATCGNCCTTGAATGTTGCCATGTTTAGCAGCCTAAAATCCATACACATCCTCCATTTGCCTCCCTTCTTAGGCATGCTTACTAGAGAGCTAACCCATTCGCTATCAGTAATGAGATATATGAACCCAACCTTAAGAAGCTGTTCTATTTCTTCTTTTACTATTTGTTTCAATTTTCGATTCAATCTCCTCTATGGTTGTTTTTGAGGTTTCATGGAGGGATTCATGTAACTCCTATGCTGGCATATCCTAGGGTCTATTCTAGTTAACTCAGGGTATGACCAAGCAAAGGATTTTGACCACTTGTTTATCACTTTCAGCAGTCTTTCTTTTTGTTTGGGAACAAGTTTTACATTGATGATCACCGATTTTTCATTTTCGAGGGCCATATACTCCAGACCAGTGGGCAATGATTTCAAATCAAGGGGCTCTTGTTTAAATCTCTCAGGAATTTCCAACTTCCCCTAGTTGATGTTTTCAAGGTTAAGGTTTGGAAGTTGACAACGGACTTTCTCTAGCATGTCTATGCTTTCAATGTAAGCACTAGTTATTCCCTTAGTTAATTCCATGCTTGTTAGCGAATTTCTTTCTTGGTCAGCCATTAGCCACTGGGTGTCTTCCTGTCATGTCGCTATTGCATATAGGCACTTTTGTATATTAATGTCTTGTGCACACCGATTGCATGCAGGCAATGCTAAACTTTGCATAACCCATGATTTTTGCACACAATGGCACCCTATGTCACTATATGCGATGCATGGAACTTTCTTCTTCTCAATCTTTCCAAAAGTGTTCTTCTTGGATAGTTCCAAGGAAAGATCGTGGATTCCTAGGCATGCATCTATACTACTTAGCCATGCTCTTCCCATTATTATTGGGAAGTTCCCCTTACCGTTGTTTACTTGTATCACTAGGAAATCAACTAGATATGACCAACCACATACAGTGGTAATGATGTCCTCCACAAGTCCCAAGGGGACAATGATGGATTGGTTGGCTAGCTCTAGTCGAATGTTACTCTTTCTTAATGGAGGCAGGTTCCAGAATTTATACATCTCTTGTGATATTAGGTTGACTCCAGAACTTGAGTCCAGAAGAGCCTTGCATGGTTCATTCCCAATGACTTGGAGATAGATGAGAGGACTTTCAGGATCAGAGAATTTCATGGGAAGGTGGCCCACCTTAATCTAGTTAGTAACAACATGTGTTAACATAACCGTGTGCATTAAGCTTGATTTTTGGGTTGAAGGAGGCCCTGAAGCTTTACTTGGTAGGGAGGTGTTCAGATGTTCAACTACTTGTGATGGTGAGGGCTTGGTTGGATTGTTGATTCTGAAGAAAGATCTTTTTTGCATAAAGTTGTTAGAACCAACTATGGTTTAAGGATTCATATCCCTCATGACATTGGGTTATTTTGGTTGAGTGGGCAGTACCCCTTGCATTGCCGTAGCATGTGGTAATGGAGCTATTGGTGTGAGTTGTAGATGGATTTGGAGGATGGTATGCATGTGGTGTATCTCTCCCACGAGAAGGAGTCCTATAGTACTCCCAAGCTTGGTAGTGACGTTGTGGTGTCAGGTGACCAATAGAGTCATGTGGAGAGATTGGCTGCTGCACGTAATAGCCATATGGATCTGATTGCCAGTAAGGGTATTGTTGTCTCGGCAGTGGCATCCCCCATGACTGTGGGTATTTCCACTGCTGGTGTTGCTCAATAGGTTGTGGTGGAGTTCCACTTGGATAATACGTTAACGATTGGTGGAACTGCCTCGGGTTACCTTGGGGATAAGGTAACCATCGAGGTGCTTTCTGTTTGTTAAGTCATGGGTTAAATGCATACACCCCAGACTCTTGCAAATGTGAGATTATTGGGCAACATCCCTTAGGATGGTCATAGTGGCATATCTCACATCCATTGTCATTATCCATATCAGAATTCACAACCTCTTCTATGATAGCCATTTTACCCTTACCTTTGTTACGTGCATGGTCCAAATCAATCTATTTCTTTCTATCATGGTCACTACTTCGCTCCATAGACTCCTCTACAATTTTGAGAACGATTTCGAATCTACTATCTAAGGAGTCTCACATTTGGTCTACCTTGATCGACACTTCTATTATTAATTTCTGGAGCTACAAGTTTTTCCTATTCACCATCTCTTTGAGTGGTGACTCTTCTTCCTCCTCACAGAATCTCACTCCCCTTTTTTGGAGGGAAGGATCACGGTTGTACTCTTCTGTGCTTTCTCTCTTGTGTAGCTCTCCTTCTTCCTTAGCTACTTCCTCCAACAATCTATGGATCTGATGGGACTTAAGCTCTGATAATCTCCCTTGGGCATACATTCCAAGGGTTCTCCTAGTTTCATGCCTATGTCCATCTATGAGATGTNTTGGGCATACATTCCAAGGGTTCTCCTAGTTTCATGCCTAAGTCCATCTATGAGATGTTGTAGTTGATCCTGTTGCGAGTAACCATGGCCTGGGCAACGATGTAATAGTGCATAGTATTGACCCATGGTAGCATCCAAGGGTTCATGGGTTTCCTACTTCCATCCTTGGATTTGCTTTCACAGGTTGGACACCTGGGAGTACATTTAATACTTATCACTAAATAGTTCTAGCATCGTACTCCACCTTCAAATGGATTCTGGTTCTAAGGACTAGTACCAACTTTCTGCTTCTTTTACTAGTATCCTTGGGAACAACTTTAATTTTTTCCACTTATTCTCGATGTTCTACAAGGCACATGCATTGCCTGTAAGTGATTCTAAGGATGTGTAATAACTCTCCTGTTACAAGTCCCATTGACGTTGTGCTTCTATGGAATGGTAGTCCCTTGTGACGTAATCACATGCAACATATTCTGCATATAACTGTGACATGCCTATTTGTGCAAGAGCATGAAGGAGCATGTTGGGGACTACTCGGTCTGGAGGTAATACTATATTACCCTCCAAATCTCTCCAACGAAGTTGTTCATCTTGATGGAGAATAAAGGTAAAGTTGGGTATATACTCATCGTGATGAGTTTATACCACATGAAATTGTTGAGGAACTAGTGGATTTTGGTTATGTGTGTTGTACCACAGAAGTCTCTTCTGTTGTTCCTAGGTGGTGAAGTGATTTTGTACGAAGAAGAAGACATTTTTGTCTTATTTAGTGTGCTATTTAATGTTATGTTATTTTTCTTTTGATCAACCCTAAGGGTTTGTTCTAGCTCCCAACGATGTGAATGATTTCCTATGTTCTATGTAGTGCACAAACAACTAAGTCCCCAACAACAATGCCAATGATGAGTGGTGAGGTACCCCTACACTCAACCATACGAATACGAGCGTCTCATGCATGATCTGGTCGAACTCCAAGGACTAAGTGCTTACGCTCCCTAATGGAACACTTAAGGTTAATCAATCACTATCTTCCCAAACTTACCTGCATTATCACGGTTGTATGGTTAAGTAAGTTTGAGTTATATAATTTTTATGTCTTTTATCTTTTAAATGCCTTATGCTAAGAGGGAAGGGTAAAGAGACTAAGTGACTAACTTTCATTAACTATTCACTAACTAAGTTCTAATTGACCTATTACCAATATCCATTCCCACTTGCTGCACATACCCTGAACCAATGCAACGTTGTTGGGATTACCAAATGCTACTTGTTACTAGGTTACCAAGCATTGCACACATGCTCGAAGTGGTCATACTGAATGCACTTAACTAGGAGAGTCAAGGGTTGAGAGAGATTAATTATCTAAGAAAGCATTGAAACATTTAATAGTAATTAAATCCTATTTAGCTTAGTCCACATGCTACAAGGTTTATCAAAAAGTTCATATTTATTTTCGTACACAAATGTGTGCTCAGGTACAATTTGCTTGAATAAAGATCTGTTCACTTTAAGACTCCTACTACGGGCACATGGAAATTATTCTAACTTTGGAATAATAAAACTGCTATAGTTTGGCTAAGGGTCTAAATCTAGATGAGTGAACAAGGGAAAGTTTCCTCTTATTTATAGACATGACGGTAGGCTACGATATCGTGTATGTGATATCGCAGGGGCTGACATGATATCACAGATGCGATATCGCGTATGTGATATCGCGGCTCATCAACGACCCAGAGTTTCTACACAAAATTACACCCTATATCACTATACATGATGCATGGAACTCTCTTCTTCTCAATATTTCCAAATGCATTTTCTTTGGATATTTCTAGGGAAAGATCGTTGATGCTCATTTCTTACATCAACGATGCTTAGCCATGCCCTTCCCATGATGATTGGGAAATCCCTTTTGCAGTTCCTCACTTTGATTACTAGGAAATCAATAGGATAAGACCACCCATAGTCAATGGTCACAATGTCTTCTACTAGTCCTAATCGAACAATGATGGACTAGTCTACCAATTCTAATATTATATTGCTCTTCTTGAGAGGAGGCAGGTTTCATGTAGTGTACATCTCATGGAATAATAAATTGACACTAGAACCTAAGTTGAGAAGAGCTTTACACAGTTCATTCCCAGAAATCTAAAAATAAATGAGAGGACTTCAGGATTGGCTAAATTTCCTAGGAAGTTTTCTAGGACAAATCCAATCAAAGACAATCTGAGTAAACATTATAGTATGGATCCTAGGTAGATTTTGATTTGAAGGGATCTTGAAGGTATTTGATATAGAGGAAGATGCAGGGATAGGGTTGTCAACTATGAGTGTATTTGAGGGCGTAGGAGGACTATGTGGTTGAAAGAAATGTCTTTTCTTTGATCAAGTCTCTAACCTACTTGGTTGATGAATTAGTTGTAGATTAATGGCCCTCATAGCATTGAGTTCTTGTAGTTGAGCTAGTAGTTTACCCTTCATAGATGGAGTAGGTGGTAGCTATGCAACTGGAGGAGGAACATGTGTAGGGATAGGAGGAGGATATGGGTAAGAGATGGTATTCTTTTTTTCATGTGGAGAATGAGTTCGATAATAAGAGAAGGATGGTAGTGAGGTTGGAAAGTAGATATGTGACTAGAAGAGTCATGTGGAGACAAGGGTTGTTGAACGTAATAACCATATGGATTAGGCTATTAATAAGGGTATTTCTGCCTTGGTGGTGCCAACATCCATGATTGTGGTCGTTGCCACTGTTGATACTACTCATACAATTGTGGTGAAGCTCCACTTGGATAATACGGTTGTTGCTAATGGAATTGCTTAAAATTACCATGAGGATAAGATAATTTTCTAGATGTTTACCTTTCAGTTAGTTGTGGATTTAAAGCATACACCCTAGACTCTTGTAGATGTGACATAATGGGGTAACATCCCTTAGGATGCTCATATCGGTAGACATCACACCCACCAGCATCATCTGATTCACTTTCCACAACTTCTTATATCACAGCAATCTTACCCATACCTTTTTGATAGGCATGTTCAACTTCCTTGCACCTCTTGCACTCATGATCATTACCTTGTTCTTTGGAATCTTTAAAAAGTTTTAAGATAGCTTGAAATTTGCTATCCATGGAATTCCATAACTGATCAACTTTGGCCATAATTTCATATTGAAATTTTTGGAGTGGAAAGGTTTTCCTATTTACCACCTCATTAGATGTAGATTTGTCCTCATTGTTGTAGAATCAAACTTCTCTCTTTTGAATGGAAGGATCACAATTATATTCTTTTGTACTTTCTTTTTTCTTAGTTTGTCCTTCTCTTTAGCTACCTGCTCAATTAATCTTTGTATCTGATGGACACTTAAATCTGATAGTCATCCTTAGGCATACACACCAAGGGTTCTCCTCATTTCTAATCGAAGCCCTTCTACAATGGGGTGAAGTTGATCTAGCTAAGAATAACCATGGCCAAGACATTTGTGCATCAAGGAATAGCATTGGCTAATGGCAGCATCTAAGGGTTCATGTGTTCCTTAATTCCATCCTTGGATTTGCCTTCTCAAGTTGGACACTTTGGAGTATGTTTGATATTTATCATTAAACAATTCAAGCATGGTACTCCATCATCTAATAGATTTCGGCTCTAGGGACTGATACTAGTTCTCTACTTCTTTCATGAGTGTCCTTGGGAATAACTTAAGTTTTTTCCACTCATTCTCTATGTTCTGCAAGGCACATGCATCTTGAAAAGCTTGGAGATAATTTTGCAGATCAGAGTTATATCCCCTTTCGAACCGAGGAATGTTGTTCATGTCTAGTCATTTGATTTGACTATCCTTCATATGCCTTGTTGGAATGCGTATTACCTTTACAATATTAAGCATACTTCAAGTAGCAAGTAAAGGCTCATTGAGGCCTTGATCATGGTGCCTATGATGCCCTCTACTACCCCCTCATTCATGGCGATGTGCCTCTTTTGAATGTTTGCACCCTTGATCTTGCCTTTCCTGATGATTTCTTCGATCATTTTGGTCTTGTCGATGATTTCATTCATTTTGGTTACCTCCATCATGTTCTTGCCTTCTACTATCATGATTAAAGCCAGAAGAAGAAGATGATGGTGATGAAGGAGAAGAGGAAGGAGGACTAGCACGATCACAGTGCCTACAACTACTTCTTTGACTATCGTGACCATGATCACGATCTTGTTTCTTGTCTGCATCCCTACCTTGACTTACTTCTCCTAATCCTTCTTTATCATTGGATACATTATTACCAGAACAAGGATTAGGAATTGTGGACTGCAAGTTTTGGTTTTGACCTCCTTCACCGAAGTCAAAGAGAGGAACTTCATCAAATGGGAAACCTCCAGAGAAGGATTTCTCACTAGCTTGTTGGTACAACAAGAATGGAAAATCATTAAATGTTTTTCCTTTCAAAGATTCATAGTGTTGCTTTAGCTATTAATCTTGTAGACATTGTGCCTTAGTGGGATGATAATCCTTGGAATTAGTATCTTGCACAACATACTCAGCATGACGTTCCTAATGACCATATCTTATAAGCATTTGGTGGAGCATTGCAAAAATGGATTGATTGGGTGGTAACACAATTTTGCCTCCCATGTCACGCCACTATAGCTATTCATCTTGATGTAGGATGAAGGTGAAATTAGGTACATACTCATCAGGATGAGCATATACAATATGATATTGTTGAGGCATTGACTAATAAGCTCTATTAGACTTGGGTAGAGAATTGCTCCTATGAGAAGAAGACATTTTAGGTTAGGAAAATAATAATCATAGTGTGCTTCTAAATATTTTTGTAGTAATCTTAATATTTGATGTGACTTTGAGGTTCATTCCAATGATTTAAATAATTTTCACTAGGTCCTAGATAGCACACAAAACAACAAGAAGGTCCCTGACAATGGTGCCAATGATGAGCAGTGAGGTACCCCTACGCCCAACCATATGAATCACTAAGGTGTTAATGCATGAACTGGTTGAATTATATGGACCTATAGTTCTCTAGTACACTAGCTCTTCTAGGAAGTGAAATTGGTGTTGAAAATGTTTGTTGTCTTCCCAACTACACTTGTGAGGCTCAAGGGTATGGTTTAAGTGTAATTGAGATACATGATTTTTCTTATTTTATGTTTTATAAATTTGATCACCTACAACAAGAATAAAAGGTAAAGTAAGTGAAGATATAATTCATCTACTGCCTAGCTAGCCTAACAAAAGTAACTGCCCCACTTTCTTAAACATATCCTAAACACATATAGTGTTTTTGGGCTACCAAACGTTAAGCATTGCTAGGTTACTAAGTACTATATAAATGCTCAAAGTAGTCATGATTGTGTTCATTAACTATTGGAAAGTAATTGCATAATTCAAATGGATTAAAGTAAAGTGCATTAAAAGAAACATTAATCTATTCTTATTGCTATAAGGATTATCAAAAGAATTCATTTTTATTTCCATCACATTGTTGTGCTCAGGTACATCTTGTTTGAATAAAGAACCATACACACTTAGACTCCTTCTGCAAGCACTCAGAAAATATTCTAACCCTGGAAAAAACAAATTACAACAGCTTCACTAATCTGACTAGTAACTACAAAAAGTGATTGCCAAACCAAGAGCCTAGGTGCTATATTTATAGGCCAATGTATACCCCCTAACATCACATCTGGGCTTCAACATTGAATACCTAATGTTAGAGTAGATGAAACAATGTGATTCATCACCTATCGAATTTATAATAACAAAGTTTGAAATACCTCTACAAATTGAACCAAGGGCCAACTAGACCAAATGAGTCCACTTATCTTCATTCAAATTAAGATGCTTGGTTCTAGTGATGCAAACTTCTTGTTTCTTTTCAACCATGATATCTTACTTTCAAACCTTTCAAATATCATGATTGCTACCATCAAATTTTTCTATTTTTTTAATGTATCTTGAACTACTCACCATTTTTAGAAATGCTTTCACTTAATAAGGTGAAGATCATAGTAATAAATTCAACCTTGCTTCGATATCAATTTGTTATATATGAATCTTAAATTAAGTAGAAATCAAAATATGAGTAATAGAAATAGAGATTCAACGATGAGTCAGATGAAATGCATAAAAAATACAATAGATTATCTTGGGAAAAGTATAGGAAAATCCTAGCAATGGTTCTAGCACTTAGCACACCTCAACATTAACCAATCATTATAAGGAAAGAAGACACATGTTCAATAGCTTAATACTTTAATGATTGTCTAACTTGGTTCATTTTGTATACTCTTAGCTACAACTTATGTATATTGATTTATATGTTGAACAATGAGGTGTTAGCTTAGTAGTAAAACTCTTGATTTGAAAAGCTCCAACCATAGGTTTGATTCTAGTGGGCAATGCTGAGTTCTATAACTTACAACATAGGATGTTATAGATTTCAAGTTAGGAGACTACCAAAATAAACTAACACCATACCTACATAGTGCTACATTATATAATTTTAGTGAATTTTTAAAATGGTCAACACATCTTTTATAGTCACATTATCTACCTCATGTTATACTACTATATGTTAATCAAACCTAAGGTTTGCAAACCACATGCTATGTGTTTTAACTAAAATGTATATACTAAAATATATGGCTAGATACTAATAATGAGTTGTTAGCCTAGTGGTATGGGTCTTGGTCTAGTAACCTGAGGTCATAGGTTTGATTTTATAAACTTCTATATATCATAGAGTGTACCTATGTTTCAATTTTTTACAATTTCGACACCCTCCACTTATAATTAAAAAAATTAGAATTTGAAGTTATCTATTTCTCTAGTTAAAAATTAAACCTCAAAAAGATAGTGTTGATGCCAACACTACCCATGCTAGGCACGGGGCCATGACTTATTAGTCTAATCACTAGGGCATTTTTTCATGATTTAAATAGGGGTGCTTTCAATGAGAGGTATCATGCAACCTTTAACTTATTGTTATCCACCAATAGATCCATGAACATCAGTTATCACAAGTTGCAATTGTTTTCAATGTAAATGTAGGTTGCTGATTAAGGCTTTGAATTGGACTCTATTCTGTAGTGTTTTGAATTTGATGTTAGTTTGAGTAGCATGATGCCACCAATGGGCATGCTAGTTTTTAAATATTACTCCATATTTTTCCAGCAAAACATAGGGTGCATACTGTAGCAGTTAGATATTGGTTTCTTGTGCAATCATGCATGAGGTTTTTGGAACCTAAACTGACATACTTGAATTAAAATACAACATATAGCAACATTGATAATAATGCCACTTTTAATTCTCATCATGATTTTACTTAAATATGACATTTAATAAAATTGATAAGACTCGCAACTTCTAAATTAATCATGATGAAATGATAAAACATGACATAGTTTATTGCTAGTGTTGCATAAAAATTTTATAACATTTCGTCGATACAAGTGTAAGGAAACGTAAACAATGCATTAACACTACAAATTGTTAGCTAGCCCATGAAGGTACAATTTTATTTATTACTATTAATATGCACTTTTTAATAATTGAATTTCTTGGACTATTATATACTTTTCATTAGTGTATTTGTTGATAAACATTCCAAATACTTGATATTTTCAAGGTTCTAAAATTAACACATAAGAGAAAATATTGAAACCACTTGCATTTTTCAGTATTATACATTATGCTCATAAAAAAAAGTCAAAATTTCTTAACCATAAGTTGTGATTGAAATATTAATAATAATAGCAAAAAATAACCAATCTGTGAGCCCGAAAATGATGACATGTAAGGGAGATGAATCAATGCAGCAACTTTGGATTTGAAAATCATGGCAACGGTGGGTGTAACTGACGCAGTGGTAATTGACAGTAAGAGGTGACGGCGTGGGATAGTGGCTTACTTGGGCATGTGGTGGTGGATGTGCTAACATGGGAATTTAAAGGTGGTGTCCGTAGCAACCTATAAAGAGGGGATAGTAGCTAGCTCAAAGGGAGAGGAGAGGAGATCTTTGGGGCTACCAATGGGAGCGGAAGCGGCAGCGTCTAATGTGTCTACAAGCATCAACGTAGCAATTGTGATCAACAAGTGTGGCTCGAGCTGCAAGTGGCAGATGACGTGTGGCATGTGATGACTATGAATGATAGGCCAGCATGTCAGTTGCGCACAACTGTGATAGCAGACACTGCGGTAATGTCAGAAGATAGTCCAAGATATCTTGGCTTCCTCTCTCTCGGTAGCGGTAGAGACATTAGGGACTACAACGGTGGGAGTTGCAATCAACAGTCAGCATGTGCATGGCAGGCATTTAGCTGCAAAAGCACACAACAACATGCATGGATGGTAGCAGCAACGGGTAGCATGTCAGAGATTCAAACAACAAGCGTGAATGACAATGGGAAGCATGTTAAAGATGCGAACTATGAGCATGAATGGCAACGACAAACAAGCACAAGCGAACGATAGTGGATAGTGCATGGAGAATGGCAGATGTGTCTACAAGCAGTGCACATTAGAGGCACGAACGGTAATGGACGACACGTGACATGTTCACAAGTCAGCGATAACAATGTATGCATGTCAGCAATGATCGACAACACATTACAAGTGGTATGGCGATGAACTATGATAGCAACATTGTAGGTGGTGGTTAGCGATGGTCTGCAGTAGTTGTGATAGTCCACCAGCAAAGGTCAACGACGTAGACGATCAACGATGTGCGATAGGAGAAGACAACGATAGTAGCCAGTGAACCACGCTAATAGGAGCTGACACATTGCAAAAAAGGCTACGCACATCAGCAACAATGATAGCAGCAGGAGGTAGCAATGACGACAGCGCATTCTTGCACAGTAGGGTTTTGTTTTCTTTTATTTTTATTGGGCAAGTTTTCTGCTAACAATGAATGCCACTAGCAACAACAACACTGCTACCAGCAACATCAAATGACAAATGAAAGCATAAAAACAAGGGGTAGGATCCTATTTAATCATTTAACATCACATAGCTTTCTCTAGGTAAGAGTATTCTTGGTTTCGTATCCATACGGAAGGTGTCTTAGCCAATAGTCTCCTTATATGAGTTTTTTCAAGTGCACCCAAAATTTACCCATCAACATATAGCATTTATCCAGCTACAACAAAATTTTTTTTTCTTAAAAACATAATACAAAACAGTAGATCTATGTTTTAAGAAAGATTAACAAGCTAAAAGAAATCTAATGAATCTACTCCAACCATTTTTAACCTATGTACTCTTCTCATGGGGCATACATAGACATCATTATAGTCTGAAACTTAAAGTTCTATAAGTTTCATGACCTAAAGCAGATATTATTTCAATTTCGAATGCTATCGATTTAAGGCATTATGATTGTAGCTTTAGACAATGCAAGAATCGTACATGCCTTGTATTCTTGATTGAAATTGTAACACCCCACCCTCGCTTAGGATAGGGTGATGCCTAGGATCAAGTGATCTTAGCACGAAAGCATGATAACTAAAACATGGAAGCATGATAACTAGAATGCAGAATATATGATAATAAGAAAGGTCAAACGATACAAAACTTTTCTCCCATACCAAAAACTCAACATACATATCACATTATAAAAATACATGTCTCTACATAAAGCAAACTATACATTGCTCTGCTAAGATACAAAAAACACATAAACCTCATCATTGTATATAGAAGAGTATAGAGAGTTTCATACAAGGATATCTAGTCCACACTACTGTACATAAGAATATATAGTAACCAAGAACTAAAGGATTTTCCCCCTCCTCTACCCTTCCTCTCTATGCTCGTCTAGGCTCCTACACCTTTTGCCTGTAATTAAGTAAAGTCAGTACATAATTGAGTAGGAAGCCTTTACACTTCCCCTGCTAGATGGTCGACAAGTGTTGCATTAGAGGAGAGAAGTGGGTACAAGGCAACCTACAACCACTATTAGTCTTATGCATGCTCCAAACAACACACACCATATCATCCATGAAGCTAACATATTATCAAACAAGCATAGACAAAGCCATGGCCCAACATCATCTATCATGCCCATGCAATCATACCCATGATATACCATAAATAGTCCATGATCCACACAATCATAATCCAAATAAAACACCTATTTTCAACAATATGACTCACAAACCAATACTATCACATACATAGCCCACGTGGTTGCTAGCATATCCAATCTTAGTGTAGCATGTGAAACATTGTGATGAGGACTCATAACAACCATTGCTTGTAGGTCTTTTATTAGTTTTTTATTTATCCAACCGGTGATAGGGTCTATCAACCTATGATCCACAACCACTAGCCTTCTGGAGGACTAATGATAAGGACAAACACACCTATGCCATGGACCAGCCCTAGGGATGGACACACCTATGTCCTCCCACTCTTAGGATGAGGCCTGAGATAGGAGCCTCACTGATGCATCATAGTGGGGATCAATCCATACTACCGTTAGGGTGCCTCATCACCAATTGGTCCACACACTTATGCTAGCACCACCTACCAATGATCGTCACAAGCATCGTCGTGAAAACATATACACAAGCTGGCTAGCTTAAGCCAACACAGGTCATAAGAATAACACACCCAAACAACATAACTGCACATATCCACCCCTAACAGTTACAATCATTCCATGAAAACAATACCACAATGCAACAGAATAACATGAAGACCTCGATATGACAAAACAATACCATATTCTTCAAAAGACATGTACTTCCATACAAATGACCACTAGAATAACCTTTAAAATGATATATGCCCAAAGAGAAAACTAATCCCACAATTAGAAAGTACTTCCTAAAATGATCCCAACGACACTAATTTTACGTAAATTGGACTCCTAGAAGCAAAGTTATGTGTGTTCAAAGTTTGATTAATAAACTAATATTTAATTAATATTTAATTACCACCTTGAGGAATTGGAACTTCCAAAAATTCTTGCATCCCAATAGGCCCTGAAAATAGAATATTCTTATCATACTAATCTTATTAACATCACATATCATATTTCACAAGTCCACATCATACCATACATCCCATATATATTAATAAACAATTCGTAACCAAAATCATACACTTTTGGGAAATATGCAAAATAACGTGCCTAAGCTCAATCTTTGAGCCATACGTCCCACATGCCATCATTGCATGATCATATACAGTAATTTAGCACAAAAATATAGGAAAAAGTTAAAAAAAAACCCATCAATTAAAATTGTTGGGGTAGAAATGCTAAAACAAGTAGAAAATCCTCAAAATTTCAACAAAACTCCATTTCACTCCCAACAAGTTTTGCACCCACATAGATATGACTGTAGCAATCCCAAATCTAGGTTTTGAGTAAGCAAAAATCGTCCACAAAGCTCAAAATCTAGAAAAAAAGAAGAGAGCAAAAAGAAAAACAAAAGAAAATAGACTCTTGTGCATTTCTATAACATAATAGAAAGAAAAAAAAAAGAAATAGAGCCGAAACCCAATTTCGGTAATACGTGGTGGTGATGAGGCGATGAGAAGAAAAATAAACATAAAAAACAAAACTATGCTTTTAAGCATATGTATACATGTAACCTTTGTTTTTTTTTTCATGGGTGCATGTCACGTGCTAATGTTACTTTTACTTTTTGATTTTTTTTTAAATTTATTTATTGCATTTTTAAAAATATGTCATTTTCATAAGCTCATATATTTTTCTCCTTTACAATAAAACCATAAACTTTAAACCTGTATAACAAACACATTGGGACTCCGAATCAAAATCCATTTGAATCTGTAAGATCCTTATCATACGCTTACACATTCACATGCCAAAACCACACCCAAACATCATGCAACATAGTGCTATAGTACCAATGCTTTAATGTCAAAATCATACATAAAGCATAAAAACATACCAGCTAGGTGCTCTTGTACCTCAATCTAACACCCCTGCCAGCAACATCACATGTCTAACACATCACATAGGGCTAGTGTACATAATCACGTTAGTTAAGCATGTAAAGATAACATAATCGTAACATAAAAATGAACTCACGTAACATATAAAAGACATTAACTCATCCTCAAAAACCCACTAGGACTCCACATATAATGTATAACTCATAAGCAAATGACTATACCTGCCATCTATGGATGGGATGTAACACTCTCCCCTCCTTGAGAATCTTCCTCCTGGAAGATCTCAGGATGAGCTGCGTGCATCTCAGTCTCCACCTCCCAAGTATCCTCTGATGCTCCATATCTACTCCATAAAATTTTGACCATAGGGACAACTTTACTGTAGATTTGTTGCACCATATGATCAATAATCTTTACTGGTTGCTCAACATAACTAACATCAGACTATAGTGTATTCATGAATGGCTAATTACATGATGTTCATTAGGCACATAACCTCATAGCATGGATATATGAAATACATTATGGACATGTGCCAAATGAGAAGGAAATGTTATTCGATAGGCCACTTTCCCAATCTGTTGTAACACTGGAAATGGACCAATGTATCTAGGAGCCAATTTCCCTTTTTGGCTAAATCAAGTAAGGCCTTTCAAAGGAGAAACACAAGAAATACATGACCTCCGAATACAAACTCTAGTGGCCTTCAACATCAATTGGAATATGTTGCCTGCCTATCTTGTGTAGCTCTCAATCTATCTCGAATCTCCTGAATCTGCTCTGTAGTCTACCTCACCAAATCTATGCTCACCAGTTGAAGATCTTCTATGGTATCCCAACATAAAGGTGTTCTACATGGCCTACCATATAAAATCTCATATGGTACTGCTTGCAAACTATCCTAATAACTATTGTTATATGCAAATTCAGCTAATGGTAGCATTTAATCCCAACCTTCTCTAACTGCAAAGCATAGGCTCTCAACATGTCTTCTAGAATTTGATTCATTTGCTCACTTTGACCATCAGTTTGTGGATGATATGTCAAACTTATATTCAGCTTTGTACCCATCTCCTTTTGAAATTCTTGCTAAAAATGTGACATGAATCAAGCATCTCTATCACTAATAGTTCGTCATGGCACACCATGTAACTGCACTATCTCTACAAGAAAGAGATGCACAATTTCTACTGCACTTATTGATGATCATCTAGCAAGGAAATGGGTATACTTTGTCAACAAGTCAAAAACTACTAAGATAGCATCACAACCATTGTAAGCTTGCAGAAGACCAACAATGAAATCTATACCAATGACATCTGATTTCCACTAAGGAATGTCAAGGGAATGCAAATATCCCCCAGGTCTCTAATGATCTATCTTTACTTGCTAGCAAATTCAACAACGAGAAACATACTCTCCTACATTCCTCTTCATACCAGGCCACTAATACATAGATCATAAATTTTGGTACATTTTTTGACTGCCTGGATGCATTTCGTATTTGCTCATGTAGGCCTCATCCATCAATTGAATTTAAAGAGCTTCTGGAACACATACTCAACCATCTCTTTGTAATACTCCCTGACTATCCACAGAGAGCAGTCCATCAAAGGTAATCTATTAGCTTAATGTCTGACATTAAGGATCATGGAATTATTGCTCTCATATCTACTCTTGCAAATCTAATTGGATTGTTAAGTTATTAAGCTTACTTGCCACCCTACTTAATCCATTTGCTACTTTGTTATTCTTTCCAAGCTTGTATTTAATAGTGAAATCAAAATCAACAAGCAGCTCCACCCATCTACATTGTCATAATTTTAATTATGGCTAACTCATAAGATATTGGAGGCTCTTATGATCAGTCCAAATAGTAACTTGCTCCCATATAGATAATGCTACCAAATCTTCAATGCAAAGATCACAACACCCAATTCTAGATCATGCATGGGATATCTAATTTTATGTGGCCTCAATTAATAGGATGCATAAGCCACAACTTGTCCATCCTACATCAACACACAACCAAATCCATCCCTTGAAGCATCAATACTAACATCATATGGATGTCTTGGTGTAGGAGATATTAACACAGGAGCAGTTACCAATCTATGCTTCAACTCCTCAAATGCAGCTTGACAAACTAGGCCCCAAGTAAAGTTAGGCTCTTCTCTTAACAATCAATTCAAAGGAGATGCTATGCAAGAGAAATGTTCCACAAACCTTCGGTAATATCCTACTAACCCAAGAAGCTTCGTACCTCCATTACTAATTGTGGCCTAGGCCAATCATGAACAACTGCAATCTTTGCAGGATCCATAGAGATACTAGCTGTTGACACCACATGTCCTAAGAACTGAATCTCTAATTGCCAAAATGAACACTTGAACGACTGAGTATACAATTGGTACTCCCTCAAAGTCTGTAAAATTGTCCACAAGTGCTTTGCATGCAATTTCTCATTAGGAGAATATACTAAGATATCATCAATGAACATAAAAACTAATGGATGCATCACATTGTTCATGAGATGCATGAAAACTATTGGTGCATTTGTCAACCCAAAGGGTAGCACCAAAAACTCATAGCGGCCATATCGTATTTTGAATGTTATCTTTGATACATCCTGCTCACGAACCCACACTTGATGATACCTAGACTTGAGATCAATCTTTGAGAATACATGAGCTCCTTGAAGTTGATCCAACAAGTCATTAATGCATGGAAAAGGATATCTATTTTTCATAGTCACCTAGTTTAACTACCTATAATCAATGCATAACCGCAAAGTGCCATCCTTCTTTTTAATAAATAGCATAGGTGCACCCCATGGTGATACATTGGGATGAATAAGGCCTTTATCCCACAAATCCTGTAGCTAAATCTTTAGCTTTGCTAGTTCTATGGGAGACATCCTATGTGGATCCTTTGAAATAGGCTCTATACTAGGTTTAAGGTCAATCTCAAACTCAATCTCTTGCCTCGATGGAAAACTCGATAATTCATATTGGAATACATCAGGGAATTCATGAACCATAGGAATTTGCTCTTTCTCCGCTAGATTAGTTTTATAGATTATAGCCATAAAGCAGGCATGCCCTTTTTGAAGCATCCTATGGTACATCCAATAAGAGACTAAATCCATGTGCATAGTCCTTAGATGAGTTTGTACCTCAATCGGAGCACCATCGATTGATTGTAATCANGGGATGGATTGGTTGTCATAGTTCAATGCTAGTTTGGATTGTTAAAAAAAGCTTCTAAGATTACAATTAGTTGATGGTGCTCTAATTGAAATACAAACTC
>MNCI01001727.1:669352-755210 GCA_015680685.1 Gnetum montanum | reverse complement strand
CCTGGTAGCATAGAAGATAAGCCAAAAATACCAAAAAAATCACATACCTCGGACTTGCTTAACCATACACCGTGACACTTACAAGCAAGCCTGGGAAGACAACGAACGATTAACCCCAAGTGTTTCTTGTGGCGTTAAGGCATTTAGTCTGCGGAGTTCGACCGGATCGTGCGTGTACGCTTGTTTCATATGGTGGAGTGTAGGGGTACCTCGCCACTCATCAAAAGCAATGTGAAAGGCAATAGTTTTAGACCATTTTGGGCCATGTGTTTTGCTAGTTTTGGGCCATTACTAGTTTAAGGCCATTTCAGGCTATGCATTGGGTGATAGTTTAAGGTCGTTCCATGCCATGCGCTACTAGTTTAAGGCCATGGTCAGTAGCAAGTGCCAGTTTAAGGCCATGGTAGGCCACAATGGTAGTTTAAGGCCATTCCAGGATGTGGGTGCTAGTTTAAGGGCATTTCGGGCCACATGTTGCCAATTTAAGGCCATGGCAAGCTGTACACTAGTTTAAGGCCTTTTTAGGCCATGTCTAGGATGATAGTTTAAGGTCATTCCAAGCCATACGATATTGCTAGTTTAAAGCCATTTCGAGCCATGATACTAGTTTAAGGCCATTTCAGGCCACATGTTTTTGTAGTTTTATGATTTTTTTCATTTTTATGATTTTGATGTTTTTGAATGCCATGTGTAAGCTAAGTGGAGAAATGCATAAACAAACAAAGTAAAAATGTGTAAACAAAATGGAAGGATGCATAAGCTAAGCAAATTGGCTAAATGTAAATGCAAAGGTAATGCAAGCGAAAACCAAAAATGCATGACATGTGGAGGTAAGGGGAAGGCGAGCACCTAGCACATCTTTGGACAATGGAGTGTCTTGGTCATGTATTTGCTTCCTAACTAAGTGTGAATTAGGAGGTGCATAGGGCTTGGGATCCTCTGGGAGGTTATTGGCTTCAACTACTCGCTTGGGTGTGTTAGCCTTAGGCATTGCATTTGTTGCCATAGGTATGCCACCAAGAAGCTCCACCTTTGACACTTGTCCCATGTCTATGTTGTGGATAGTTGACTGTAGATGATAACTTAACCAGCTTTGCATGGGAGATGGATCTCTTGATGGATGGGAGAGGAGACAACTCATAGTTAAGCTAGCCAAGGCCTTCCTAAGATCAGGTTGAAGCTTGGCATCCGCTCTATGATAGTGAAATCTATAGAGAGGGGGGGGGGGGAGAGAGACCTACTCACTTGCCACGAAGGCTAAGTTAATTGTGCCCCTAATAGTGATGCATGATCCATTGAAGGATTTTGACATACGGTTTTGGTTGGCCCAATCTCATCTGCTAGGCCTAGTTTGTCAATGATGAAGTATAGAACTACATTTATTGCTGCATTGTCATCAACATGCAACCTACGAATGGTGCACTACCCAATGCATATGCTAATTGACAATAGAGCTATTGTGACCTTCCCTCATTCGGGGTTAACCTTGACTACATCATCGTGAAAGGCTAAGGATGTTAGACCTGATTCAGGTGGTGTAGGAGGCAAGATCACTACACAAATGATGTTCTCATTTGTAGGGAGGTCCTCCATAATAGGAATGGAGGCCAACATCTGGGCTAGTGCTTGGTGGTGTGTAGATGAGGTCATGACCAAGTTATACAAGCTCAATGTTGTGTTCTTTTGCTTGAGCGTTTGTTTCACCTAGGTTAGTGCAGCTACAAAGTCCTTGTTGTTGGTCATTGTGTTGGCCTTGACCTCCTCTATGTAGCTTGAGAGATAGACCTCTTATAGAAAGGACTTGCTTTTGGATTGTTTGGCCTACTTAGGGGTAGATGTCCTAATGTTCAGCTGCAACTTGCTGGTTGTGGCCCTTACTTTGGCCATGGAGATTACAAGATGCTCATTCAGGCTCTTGCATTGCCATTTGGTAGGCCTACTAGGGTTCCCAGTGGGGGTAGCCCTTGAAGGAGAAGAGACTGACATGTTACCTACTATCTGGCTTCAGGTAGATGAGGGGCCAACATGTTGTGGCACCTTGATGATGAAGGGTTATTTAGCAATTGTTGTTACTATGTTTTGCTAGGTTAACATCATAGCAGATGGTGGCTTCGGGACCCTAACCAAGAAGGGTGTTATGGGTGCCTGAGGTGGCACTTTGACCACAAAGGGACGCCTCTTACTTGTGGAAGCTGAGGGGATCTTTGCCTTGCTGGGAGGCACTCAGATCATAAAAGTTTATTGCACAGGTTTAGAGTTGCCTCTTACACTGATGGAGTTTATGATGTAGGGGGCATTGTATGCATTGGATTCACTTACTGCATCGAGCATCAATTGGTCCCATTCTATTATTCTTTGCAAATTATTTTACAGAGCCCGACAATTTTTTGTATTGTGACCAAATATCTAATGGTGATGACAGTATTGGTCCAATTGGAAATGTTGTGGGATTGGAAGCTTACTTGGTATTGTTGAGGTGAGGTTCCTTAGGAGTTCACAGTACTTATCATGTCATTGGTAGGTAGTTTCCAATACTTGTTTGTATTGGATTTACCTAGCTTTCAAGAGTTGATCTAGCATCTCTAAGGGTTTCATTGGTAATGGGGTGTACTTTGAGTAATCGTTATGCTCAAAGTGGGGCCTTGTAGTGGCTTGTGTTGTGGCCCCTGGTGATGTGGGTGAGTTGGTACTAGAGTTGGCAACTTTGTGTGTCAAGGCCTTGGGCTGCTTAGCCTTTGGGCCTTGGTTGGTTGCTTTTGTAGGTGTGGCTACTATTGCCATTATTGTGTTTTTCTTGCACATGTGTTGGTTTCTATAGGCCACGTAGGCTAGGTTGTTCCTTGCTTGCATTGCCTCCTCTATGCCCTTTGTTTGGGAAAAGGCTTGGCTGAGAGACTTTAGGACTAGGTGGTATAGTTTTGACTTGATGAAGTCATTGACTGCACCCTTGAAAATGGCCAACAAGTGAGTCTTTGCCAATATCTCATAGATTTCTTACAAGGTGGTGCTCCATCATTAGATGAATTTGGCCATGGCCTCTAGAGGCTCTTGCTTAACCTACATGAGCTGGTCAAGAGTTGCTTCAGGTTTCAGGTTGTACTTGAAGCATGTCACAAATTGGTTGAAGAGATCCTCCAGGGAAGAGATTAAGGTCCTAGGTAACAAATAGTACTAGTCTTAGGCCTTAGACATGGGGAAGACACGCATGATGGCATCTAGCCATGCTTGCAAAAGCAAGCACTTAGACCTGAATGTGACCAAGTGCATGTTGGGATCACCTTCACCATTGTACTTGGTGAGTTGAGGTAGTGAAACCCCAGTTGGAAGAGTTAGGGGTGGTATCGTAGGACTTATGGGGTCATCCTAGTAAAAGTCCACCACCTTGATGGTTTTGGAGGAGGTGGCCTTGAGCTAGTTGATCTCCTCCATCAAACTTTGGATGAGCTAGAAAGCCTAATCCAAGCTTGAAGGTGTGCCAATTGGTTGCATTGGCTAGGCTTGTGTTGGTTGCATGGTGAAGGACTAGATTTTTGGTTGTAGAGTATGCCGGTTTAACATCATAGTGAATAGTTGTTTCTAGTTTAATGTTGTAGTAGATGAATGTAATTGATGCATTAGCTAAGCAATAGACGCAGTGATTGAGGTAGGCCACACATGCGTGGGTTGAATTCATGTCGAGGGCACCAATAAAACAAGTGGGATGTAGGATGCCTAAATTGTTTAGGGCTAGGAGGTGGCCCCTGCGTGAATGTAGGGTTGGGTAGATGCAATGGTTGCTTGCAAAAAAGGTTCAACAAGCATGGTCACCATCTCAAAGAGGATGGATGAACCGAAGAAAGGAGGGGTCATACTAGGGAGTGGTTGTTGAAAGATAGTGTAAAGAGGGCTCTCACGTTCGAAGCGGGCCTCAAACTCATCTTCTTCCTCTTATGAGGCTTCCTCGTAGGTTGTTGCTACATCGTGCTTGTTTGCATAGATGAGTTGGGATAGCAATTGGTGGTAGGACTTTATGAGTGAGATTATATTGAACAAGATAAGGTTATACTCTCATCTGTCTTGGTGGACTCATTCATAGTCTTGTTTTGCCTCCAGGTCAAGGCAATTCATAGGTAATCCTGCTTGGCACAAATAAAGTTATATTATTTGTGGCTGAGCACAACATGCTTTGGATGGATCGTGAAGATGTCAATTATGTTAGACATCGACGTGGAAGGTTGACTTGGATTCATGTTCAAAGATCAAGATGGGAGAGTTGCTATTTGCAAAAAATGGCTAACTCTAAAAAATGCAGAAAACTATCTAAGTCTACTAGTAGCAAAAAAAAAAAGGCTAAGTATAAAAATGTAAAAAATTGACTAAGTGTAAAACTGCAAAAATTTGACTAAGAATGAAAATGCATAAAAGATGCTAAGTATGAAAATGTAAAAAAAAAAGAAAAGAAAAGAAAAAAAGCCAAGTATGGAGATGCAAAAAAAAATAAAAAAAAATGCTAAGTCTGAAAATGTAGAGAACATGTTAAGGATGAAAATGTAGCTCACTATGTTGTGAGTCAACTATGCTCTCCTAATCGCCTAGAATTTGGCAAAGTGTTTGATGTAAGCTTTGGTGGTTGTCAAGCAGGTTTCTAGGGGAACTGACGATGGGGAACAATCGACACAAGGGTGTAGATAAGACAAAAGACAATAATCAAGGGAGGCCAAAGAAGGAAATGGTGGAGGCCCTCCTTCTAGCACTAGAAAACTATAATGACCAAAAACATTGGAGGTTGGAATGATACACTGAGAGGTCCATGGTCGTACAACGTTGACCCTACGTCTATGTGAGGGCCTATTAGAAAATGGTGGTGGGGTGCCCATAATGGTCTTGTTGATTGAACTGGGACTTACAAGGTATTATGAAGAATGAATGTGAGAGGTTTGTATGGTGTTTGAAACGTCCATGATGTCTATGGGGGTGAGCATAGTTAAGGTTTTCGATGTGCAAATGCGTGAATATGTGGAAAAACAAAAAAAAATGTGAGTAGAATGCTAAAATGCAACTGAAAATGTGCAAGATGTGAGTGAGAGAGAAAGCAACACCACCCCAAACAGGGCAAGTAGGGGAGGGGAGTGTAGTTAACTACAAAGAGAAGATAAGGAGGTACATGGTGTATAGATAGGCATAGTAGGTAGTGTAGTCACAGTCTCAAGGTGTCTAGGCTACACAAACTAACATTCGCCATGATGTTTGAGCTTGCCAGGTTGGCTGTTGCAGTGTCTTGCATGATACGGTGGGCTACGGTGTGCTGGGTAGTGTACTATAGCACTGTAGTGATGTGCAATGGTGTCAATTGCTGTCCCAAAGTTTGCCAAAATGCCAAGTGTGCTCAGATGCTAAATGCTAAAATGTTAGTTGAATGCAAGAGTTGCCAACCCCTAAAGCATGGAATGCTGGGGTATTTATAGGCCTAGGGTTAGGATGAATCACAAATCAGGCACCACGTGGCAGAGGGGTAGTTGGAACTATGCTAGCTCCAACTATGCTCCCACTGAAGCAAATGGTGTTTTGTACTAGTGTGCTCCAATGGACCTTGTGAGATCACCAAACTGTGACTATGTTGCCAAGACTACATGTGGGAGTGCAAATAGACCAAAAAGTAATAAAAAACAATGCAAATTTGGAGACTATTCTATCCACTCTCTCAAGTAGTGTTGAGCGTAGGTGCAATTCAGGGGCAAATGGGAGGTGCAAAAGAAATGCAAATTGTTGATCTTGCTTGTCGAAGAAATGTTGGAGTTGAGATGAAGGCTCGTGGTAAGTTCTGGAGTCTTCTGAAGGTAGTTCTACTTGACTACATTGACTACGCTCTAGAGCATAGTCCAATAGTTAGAAAAATTTTGCCAAAAAATGTGTTTCAGTGTAGACTATGTTGACTACACTTTGGAGTATAGTCCCGATAGTAAGAGCGTAGCCTTAACACATAAGAATTGGCAAAAATTGATGTCTTCTTATAGACTACATTGACTATGCCCTAAAGCGTAGTAGGGAGCATAGCCTCAAAATTTAGAAAATTTGCCAAACTATTTCTTCCATCCCAAACCAACCTAACAACCTTTGGCTTGACACTTAGGCAAATCTGCAAAACTGGTCATTGGGATGCAAACTATGCTGACTACACTCTAGAGCGTAGCCCTAGTAGGAAGAGCATATTCCAACACTTAGAAAATTCTATAGTTGTTGTTGACACTTAGAAAAATCTTGCAAATCTAGGCTGCTTGTGTCAACTACATTGACTATGCTCTAGAGCATAGTCCCAGTAGTGGGAGGTAGTCTCAACACTAGAAAAAATTTGTCAAGTTTTGACACTTTGTAGACAAATTTGTAGTCAAAACTTGGGAGCTTGGATTTGGTGGTGTTTCACCTTTAAACTTGAGTTTAGGTGTTTGCTAGTCTCTGGAAACACCAAGGCCTAGATACGTCCAAATAAACTCATTGGTAATAGGACAAACTAATTGTAAATGTGTGTTGGTTGTTATGAATGTTGAAATGGTTGATTTTGTGTATGAAACTATAACTAGCTATTTATAAAAGAAATTTAGCTAACCTTGTTGAATACCATGAGTCATTAAAGATTCCTATTTTGTCAAGTCACTTAGTCTATATAGTCCCTATAGTACGTTGCTTGAAATAAATAAAATTTCACCAAAATTCTTAAGCACAATTCTGCAGAAATATACTTCTAGTTTTTCTCAAAGAGAAAGATCCATAAGAAAAATATAAATAGAGAAAGATTTAATGGATGTTAAAAGAGAAGAAGAAAGAAAAGTAGATTTGTGTGAAATTTCAAACATTTAAGCAACATAAATTAAACATGAGGAAACACTTTGAAATAAAGCTATTCTAGTCCAATCTAAAGTGTTACAAATTGTCCAAACCCTCTAAACTCAATAAGTAATTTCGTAAAAGACACTCTTATTAAACTACCAAAATGCTTTATAAATGACAAAATACAAGCTATTATTTGGCTAGCTAAATAGCCATTAGAAAAGATTTAACAATTTCAAGATTGAAACATCAAGAAAAAGACTTTAAAATTTGAAGCTATTTCAAGTCAACTCAAAATATCAAAGATTTTCTAGACCCACTAGACTCAAACAGGCAATTTCATAAAGACATTACTATTAAATTGCTCAAGATGCTTTTTGAAAGACAACATAAGCTCTTATATGACAACCAAATAGAAGTATAGAATTGTGTCAAAATAGAGCTATAAGAGCAATAAAAAAAATCCCAAAATTAAATGCCAAGGACTATACTATATAAACCATTAGCTAAGCAATGAAGACAAAATGAGAAGAAAAGAACTCATAGGATTCAAACAAAGTAGCTAAAATTGATGATGCAACTAGCAAGCCATTCTTACAAGTAATCTTTAATACTTCTTCTTGATCTTCCTCTTTTTTCATTCTATCTTTGAAACTCTTTTTATAGTGGCTTATGGTTAGTTACAATCATCATGGGAAATTAAGGTGAGTTACAAACATTATGGGGGTTCTATGTGGAATCCCAAAATGGTCTACACCTAATCCATGGAATCCCAAAAATCCTAATTAATTGAATTTTCTAGGCTAATTTGTGGAGATATATGTTGATGACGTTGATGATCTCATTTCCAAGTACAAGTTTGATACCCATAATTCGATTGCCATGACAATATACTTGTACTACTTTATATTTGATAAATTGATCAACGATAATGCGTACTCCATTTCGGTGATTTTCTTATCTTGAGTTGAAGAGTTTGAAACTTTGGCCGAAATCTCTAGCTTTCTCACCTTTCCATCTTGTTTTTTGGAGGTAGGCAATGCAAATTTTGTCTTTTCATGATGTTTATAATTTCAAAGGTCTTTTTATTGAAAGTGCCAATGTTCTAAGTTGTCATTCGAAATTTTTGTTGCTAGACTTGCTTTTTTACCCACATCCATCCCTAATGTGGGAACCCTTGGTTACTTTTTACAACATCTGGGTGACAATGTTGTGTATCATGCTACTTCCAATGTCTATTATTTTTACTTTATTTGCAGTTCATACTTAGTAACTTCTTCTATGTTTTACTATTTCTTTGTTTTTTCTGCATTTTGTTCAATCTCTGCAAACACTTTTTAATTGCTACATACAATGCACGTAACTAAGCATGCACACTTTCCATAAACAACTAACCAATTGGGGTTTTCTAAAGATAAATGGTTTTAAACTCGAGAAAAAAAACAGAGACAACTACGGTCACGGGTACTATACAATGAAAGTTTGTAGAGATGTTAGAAAGCACAAGGCTATTGTTGGTTATATAATGCGACGGTGATGTGTTTCCAAGAGTAAATTCCAGAGGGCATTGTGCTCTTCAGAGTTCTCCATGATTTGAGAGAAGCAACATCTCAACCACGTCTTTCATTGAAGGCCTCTTCCTTGGGTTTACACTTGTACAGAGCAGACCCATCTTCAACATTTGCATCATTTGATCTCTGACTTCCTCGTTTGCCAGCAGTCGTGAATCCAACACGTCCCCAATGTCTTTGGATTCAAGTGCCCATTTCACGATGCTTCCATCTCTCCTAAATTCACTATCATATGGCTTTCTACCACTAACAAGCTCTAGCAACACCACCCCAAAGCTATATATGTCAGTCTTTTCACTGACCTTCCTTGTGTATGCATACTCTGCAAATTCATTTAAGTAACAACTAAAATATTAGTGGACCAAACATGGCTGGAGAAAGGAATGAAAGCGTCACAATATCACGGCTTCTTCATTGATTAATGATTATACTAAACTTACCTGGAGCAATATAGCCTACAGAACCCACAACATCTGTGACCATCTCCTGATTCAGCTTGCAGTGGGAGTCTTCTGGCCAATCCAAAATCAGCAATATATGAATTTAGCTCAGAGTCCAGCAGTATGTTGGATGATTTCACTTCTCTCTGAATAATTGCAGGACAACAATCATGGTGAAGGTAGGACAGAGCTCGAGCAGCACCAATAGCAATCTTTAAATGGGCATCCCAGGGCAAGCCGTGTCCACCTTGAGGATCATGGAGGCGATCATGGAGGCTGCCATTCTGCATGAATTCATACACCAGAAGGACTGAATCTGGAGTCCAAATGCAGCAGAGAAGCTTCACAATATTGGAATGCTTAATTTTCTTGTAAATTTCCAACTCTGACAGTATCTCCTTCCAGCAAGATGATGATGATGCCACAGCATTTTGTTGGGATTTTCCATTGTTTTGGATTCCCTTAACAGCCACAACTTTGTCGTCCCCAAGACTGACTCTGTAAACTTCACCTGATGCGCCGCTGCCTATGATATTGCTCTTTGTCAAAGCACGCATCATGTGCAGGTCAAGAAAGTCCAGTGGGCAGAAGCGTTCAAGATCCCAGTCCCAAAACTCTGCATTTGAGTTTGGTTTGGTGATGCTTCTATCTCTGCAAATGTTGAGAATAAACAAACAGGCACATAACATCATAGCTGCACTGATGAGCATTATCCTCCGCTTAAGAAGGCCAGAACTAGGGTTCTGAGCACAAGGAGGAAGTGGCAGTGGTCGCTTTCCACAGTCCAGCATTTTCCAAAAAGCTCCTGTTATAGGCCAAATTGTTGAAGCTGGCAGGGACTGGTCCTTCAAGTTGGTTATACGAGAGATCAAGAATGTTCAGATTCAGCTGTCCCATATGAGAAGGTATTTTGCCAGACCCACAATAGCGTTATCGGGAAAGTCAAGAAAGGCAAGATTTTTCCATTCTGTAACATATGATGGCAGATTTCCTGAAAACATGTTGCCACTAAGGGACAGAGAAGTAATCTTGGTTAAACTGGTGATTTCAGCAGGGATTTGACCTGATAAATTGCTGCAGCTCGAATACGAAGGTGGCCACTAAAACTGTTAATGGACAGGTTCAGAAAGCCTATGTTGGGTGGGAACTGGTCAGGAATGGAACCCTGTAAATGATTATGGTTCAACAATAGCTCAGACAGAGATGGCAAAGTCCATACTCCACTCGGGACTTCACCACTTAATTGGTTGTCATAAGCGTGTATGCTGATAAGGCTTGAACAGTTGCCAAGAAAATCAGGCAGACTTTCAGTAAACTTATTGGAGAAAGCATAAAATCCTACCAGGGCTTTGCTGCTGCACAGGTTACCGCTGGGAAGGGGACCAGAAAACTGGTTTTTGGATACGTCAAATTCTTTTAACTTGGCCCACCTGCTCATATTGCGCGGCAGGCTTCCTGAAAACATATCGCCAAAAAGCTTGACAGCTTCAAGATGTGAAAGATTTACAAAGCTCGCCGGAAGAGGCCCAGATAGTTTATTCCAGTACAGGAAAAGAATTTTTAGACTCACCAATTCTCCGATTCCATCCTGAAGGCTACCTTCAAGATTGTTGGAAGAAAGATCCAGTTCCCTTAAGCTCCCATGTTGCTGAGATTGCCAGGAATTGAGCCGGACAAGTGGTTACCATAAAGGTATAAAAGCCTCATTTTCCGAATCTTGGTCAATTCTTCTGGGATTGTGCCTGTTAGCTGATTCCAGGCCAGATCCAAATGCTCTAAACTGGTAATATTTGCCAATGATTTGGGGATTTGGCCGACCAAACTGCAACTGGTAAGCCATAAAAACTTGAGCTGATGCAAATTCCCCAGTTCTTCCGGGATCCATGTTCCGGAAGAAAAGGATTCCAAGCCAATGCTAATTCCTTGAGTGCAGTTAGATTTCCCAGAGAAGCAGGAATACTGGATGCAGTCAGCTGGTTTTCCTCTAGATGAAGGGACTCCATTTTTGCAAGCCTGCCAAACACAGAAGGAATCTCCCTAGAAAATTTGTTGTTGGACAAATCCAGAGATCTCAGCTGGTGCAGCAGATTAATTTCCTCTGGCAACGGCCCGCTAAGACGATTGGAAGCCAAATTCAAGATTTGCAGACTGGTGCAGTTAAGCAGAGGACTGGGAAAGCTCCCAACGAACATATTGCTGGACAGATCAAGATACCGTAGAGCCTTGAGTTCAGTAATAATCCATGGAATCTCTGCTGCAACAATGCTTTTGTTGCTGACGTCTAGCGACAGCACAGAATGGGTGACTGGGTCACAAGAAATTCCAGTCCAATTGCAGTGGCTATAGCCACCATCCTCCATGATTGAGGTTTCGGGCCACTGATTCAGAACTCCACCAGCATTCCATTTGCTCTTCAGTTGAAGAAGAATTTGACCTTCGTCAACCGCTCCTGTACTCGCTGCATAACTCAACATAAACTGAGCAACTACAAAGAACAAAGCCATAATTTTCTTTTTTCGCTCGCAAGCAAACATTTTCATGAGGAACAGCTGAAAACCTCCGTTATTTGTAATCCTGAAGCGTGGCCCAGAACAGATGAGAGTCAAGAAATTTTCCAGCTTAGGCCCACCAAAGATAAGGTCAGGGATGATTCCTGGATACAAAGAGCTTGACTTCTCAGAGACTGGAGAAAGGCTGATGGAAATATATAAATAGGCTAAAAAATCGGAGCATTTTGAATTTTGATAAACTCTTCCCTTCCGAGTTCTGAGGAGGTGATAATCTAAACTTAAAAGCATGAAGGCTTTTAAATAATTAGGATCTCTAAAGTATCGTGTTTCACGGGCTAAACTGTTAAATTATGGAAATCTATGCCGCTGATTCTCATGCTGTCTGGGTCCCTACTTGGAAAAATGCTTGAATGAATGGCCTTCATAATTCAGAGATATCATTGCAGTGGACCAGTTAATGTTGAGTGTGTGTGGAAACATGCTTGATCGTCACGGCAGGGTTCATACATTTGTTCTACTAAGAAGTTCAGCTGCAGCTGTAGCTGTGAAGATACTTGGAAAAAAATTCATCTTCTTGTTCAAAATGTGAACGCGATAGGGCGGAGCGGTCTGCACTAGTACTCCATTAATGCTTACAGCTCTAATCCCATCCTTATCCAAGGCACTCTCTAACAACGGTGCCCCAACGTTGTCTGACACCCCAAGGAATTCACTAAGATCCAATGGATCTAGGGTGGAAGACCTGGGGAATATGCCTCAAGCAAGCAAGGAAGCAACTCAAGAGTGAGTGCAAACAGCCACACAACTTCTTATTATGTGTGGAAATGCACCTCATGGAGGGTAACCAACTCCAAAATGAGAACCATGTGAACAAGCACACAAACAACCTTGTAGACAACATCGGTGGGAGGGGAAACAATGCACCTACAAGGGAAGGTGCCTCACCCCCAAATCCCTCATGATCTAGTACAAGGTGTGGCCTAGCACCACACTAAAACTATCCAATCTTGGCTGCCTACATATCTACGACTGCAATGGAATCAAGGCCATGTAGTTCTCCACAGTAAGGGTAGAATGAAGAGGACTTAAAAGAGAGTTACAACAGGAGGGTGTCTTGTTGCTAGCTTGGTACTGCTAAGCCAAAGTGGGTTTCCTAACACTTGAGAGTCACCCAAGGGCACCTCAAAGTGTTCCATGGCCCCCGAACCATGGGGAGAGCCTAGGAGAACCACCACCCTAGGACATCTCTCACAATCCTCCCTCGCACAAAGAAGTGACGTCCTCAGAGCGGAGCCTAGGATAGCTTCGAGAATACACTTCCATATGGGTTTAGAACTCCATCAACTCCTTTGATGCTAGGCTTGAAAGAGGATATCAACCCCAACACCTGATATGTCCTTCCATCCAATGTTTTGTATAAAACACAAAGGGCACTTGGAGGAATCTCAAAGACGTCCCAAATCTATGACAAGTGGGAGTAGTCCAACCTAAAGGGCCAACGTCTAAGGCATCCCCTGGATTTGTCCCTTAGGTTTAGAGACTTATCTTCTTGCATAGACCCATACCTATGCAAGAAGATAGCTCGTCTTCCACAAGTCCAGTTGAGTTCCTCTGTAAATCACATCTCAGCACCCATATTTTTTTTAAGGGCTCACTAGGGCCACTACCCATGGTGATGGACTTGGGAGCACCAAACCAAGAGGGAGAACATGCTCCAAAAGAGCCATGTCTCCACAAGCCTCTCATGCTTGCTAGAACTCCATGTTTTGCTACTTGCATCCAAACCCATGGGATCTCACCAGTGCAACCATCTAAGCACTGAATCCACGTGCATTTGTACCATGCACATTTTCCCCATCATGTCTGTTCAAGCTAGTATGAAGGGAGTCAAGTGTGTTCTCCCTTCCAAACAAGGTACAAGGGTAGATCTTTTGAGCTTGACCTTGCCATCCGCAAACACTAGCATCGCATACATCAATTCACCATCCAACAGTATTCCATTTCCACAAAGAGAGAGAAGATCCAAATTCTATTTGGAAAACTCCTCCAAGAGGCTATCATAACAAGCAAGCCTCAACTATCATCAACACATTTTGCGATTGTCCAACATCGAGAATGCCTACTTGAGTGCTAGAACAAGTGGAGGATCTGTTGGGTAGCCAACCCTAGGACAATTCTCCATACATAAGTCTCATGTCAACCACAAACATCATTGATTTCAATCATAATGTCTCATTCATGGGAAAGGATCAATGACACTTGTGACTTACAAGCTATCCTTCCACTCTGAGACATGGGACAAGCACCATTTTCTAAACACTAGTCCAGGAAAGAATAGAGTCACTTCTGAAGGCAACCAGATCATGAATTCTTCAAGGAACATCAAGGTTCCTAGAATTTGAGTTCTCCCACCATATCAAGAACGACCGCATCTCATGATCAACACTTTTCATTTGAATTTTGAATGTGAAGGAAGGATCCTCTTTGAGAGGTTTCCTCCATAGGCAAGTACAGCTACCTAGCTACACCTTACTGATGATGCACACTGAAGTAGTCCACATAGCCAATAGAACCATATCATTGAACTGTCACCAGTTGAGGGGCATGGATTCACAAGTCTTTCCCAAATTCAATTCCACCTTGAGAACAACCCAAGATGCAAAGGAGTTCATCCCTTAAAATTTATCATGAGGGACTTCCATTTCATTTTGGGAGATATGGGTTTTTGTTTCATACATCCTAGTCAAGCCTATTTACAACAATTGTGATGCACAAGACCGCACCACTGCCTATAAACATTCACCTCAAACAACAGACACAAGTCAACAAGAACATTTTGCCCATAGGAGGACTAGGTCCTCAAGATAGTTTTACAAAGAATGGACTTCACCAACATTCGATACAACTCAACACAATACATGATTCATCCCCTAAGGGTTTACAATAAGGGTGGTCTACTAGAGGACCCCATCAAGTCCCTTTAGAACCCCCAAAACTAAGAGAGTACATAACATCATGCCTTGCTTACAAGAAGGAAGATATACATATTTAGGCTACATCAACAATGCAGCCTCACAAAGGAGGTTCCAATAATTTCACCACGGTGACAACATTCTATATCTGAAAAAAACCCTAAGAGTTTACGAACATGGGGCAATTGCTAGGAACAAGTCCCAAACATCAACTGCTTTTAGGTCCTAGCTAGGAAACAATTGTCTCAATGCCATCTACTTGATTAATTCAAGAATGGAAGAGGGCATCCATCGAAATGAAGAATGACCCCTCATAGGATTTGAGAATCACCAAGTAATATAGTGCTTAGCTCTGCTATCCCACCAGAGAGGTGAGGACATCAACATGAATTAACATTACACCAGGGACATGGGACAATACATTAGGGAGCGACGGTGTGATACATCAGTGTACATAAGAAACAGAGCACATAGGGAGATTCAACAAGCCACCATAGCTTGTTAGGCACAATGAGCTCCCAGTCACAGAATCACACCATATTCAACGAAAGCACATATAAGTCCCAAGCCATGAGGATGCACCACAGCCCTCCAAAGAGTCAAAAGTAATCGATCATGAGAGAGCATGCCATCATTCATAAATACCAAAAGCCCCCAATTGTGAGAGCATAGGCTCAAGTGTTTTGAGCATAGTCAAGCCCACAAAGCAAGGCCACCAAGAGAAGTCACAATTTCTATAATTGCATCATCATTTATTCAAGGATGGACCACCATCCCAATGTTTGCACAACTACCCCACAATCACATCTAGCATGGAAGAGGGAGTTTAGGTGCCAATACCCAAAACTCAACTCAAATCCATAGCTAGACATCGTAGCATGACATTGATTTGAATTTCAGTTTGCCATTGTAATTCACATGGCCATCGTGAGCCACCCACTATCAAGATCAAGCACATCGGACGAATTTGTTTGTATTTCAGGCCACATACCACCATCAATCATCTGTGAATCAAATTTTAGCCAGTCTAGGAACACAAGAGGAAGTGTTTCCAAGATTTGCCTTGTCTCAAGGATGTTCACCAAAGTACACACCGTCAAGGCATGCCAACATCACCAAGAACACACAACACCAGTTCAAGAGCACGATGGGCAAGGACATGCCCTGGCCTATTCGTTACAACACCATATTACAACTAAAGAATTTTCCATGAGGTTTTCAGCAAAATTATACATCAAGGAACAAAGGTCATTTACAACATATATAGAGGTGCTTCAAAAACAAGCACTAGGAAAACACCATACATCAAGCTTGGCCTTGTCACAAGGTGCAGCATAGGCCTACAATGAGGAGACAACTGAGTCACATAGGGCAATACATCTAGCACTTTTGAGTGCATATTGTCAAATTGAAAATATCACAAGGATACATTTCGCACACCCAAGGATAGGAATACATTTTCTAGGAACATACATGGTATTTGGGAATGCTACCCAGGCCTAAATGGCTATAGGATAAACTACCCAAGCCCATCCTAAGCTAAAAGGTTTAGGACACTAGGAGCACACTAAGAAGAACCATGTTGTTTTTGAGAAAAACTTGTCTCTGTTATGGAATGTACATGATCATTTATCATACTACACCCATTGCACCACTGTCTGAAAATGCACATGATCAACCATCGCATTGAATTCACTACACGACTGCCATCGAGTGAAAATGATTCGGGACATGAGCGCAATGATCAAATAATGGAACACACCAATTGAGTCTCCACCGCTTGCCATAGTGGGACCTCAAGGCATTGGCCACTCCTGGGACATCAGTATCTGGCATGGCCAAGGATACCATATCATGCCATCTGCTCTCCCAATATCTATAGGGTCTAGGATAGATCACCATCCTCTGTTAGTGCTCACCCAACACAGAGAGGAAAATAAATCATGATGTACCTGATGATTCATCACAGCCAAGGTACATTGATAAATCCACAACCCAATGTAGGGATTCTAAGACCAAATAATCAGTTCATGAAGGTCTCAAGAGCACATATCTTCCCCTTAGACATAGTGCTCACAGAATCAATTGAGGTCACCAATGGCTACATCTTTGTACCTGTGCTACCTGTAAACATTGAGACAAAAGCTTAGAAACAAGGTTAGCAGAAACATGGTCAGCACATCAGCCTCATACAAAACCATCAAGCATGATCATATAACATAGTATCACTCTTGCAACATTACCAAGAGAAAGAACTTAGCAACACACATAGGATCAATCATGCAAAACATTGATGGGTCAATTAGATACACTCAAACAAATGAATTCATCATGAGGCCCACCCAGAGAGAGAGCTAAGACACTCTCAAAATTCCAAGATTCGTATACAACAATCATTCCTAGCCACTGACACTGGTTCCAACTAGGATCAAAATCTCAACACAATCATATGAGGCATGGGCAATAGAGAATCACTATCTCAACTCAAACATAAGGTGGAAGACCAAGGTCTTGCCAACAAGAAGTATCCATAAAATTGATTCTCAATACAATGAGCAACATCAACGAGGATGCATCCGCAAGAAAGACTCTCATCAATAGAGGTGTGATCTCAACAAGAACCAACAATAGGATGATCCACACCAATAGTCATCAAATCAAAGTGACCAAGAAATGTCACCAATCAAAAGAGTGATACCACAAACCCAAGGGCAAAACAACTAGCTCAAACAAGGGAGCACAACCTACAAAGACCAGCAACAAGGGCAATCATGCCTCATGCATTAGAGGTTGTCAAACAAGACAATAAACATTTGGCTTTGGGATGGCACAAACGGCCTCCAAATGCATCCTCAACACAATCCCAACAATAAGTCATCATACCACGTAGAACACCAAGCCTTGCGTTACGAACGATCGACACGACGAAGGTAACATGCATGCAAAATATGAAAGTGCAACCAACAAAACACGCATACACACATAGATAAACATACAATCACAGGAACAAACGTACAAAGTCTACCGGCAATGGTCTTAATCCACCCAGAACAAGGCTCACCAAGAGCACATGTCTGAAGGCCCTCCATCCTAAGGTACCTGGGAACCAACATGTCCCAATTTGTAATACCCATACTCACTGTATCTAGGGTGAGTGGGAGTGCTAGGATATCACATCCTACACAAATCAATCAATGTCATCTCGATACATGTGATTTGGGTGGAAACCGAAGCGAAGACTTTGTCTGATTCATCCCAGATGAATCACTGGAGACCTGAGATGAGAGATCCTTGAGCAACAAAATTCTTGAGTTGCCAATAGAACTCTTCTCTACCATATCAAATACAATCACAACTGGTCCAACCATAAGTGAACGAGTGGAGGACAAGACCACAATGAAATCATATACATCCACAAGGAGAACAACATACATTAGTTGTTCATTATACAACATCGGTCCCCCTCATGAAGAGGGTAAAAATATCACCATAAGGCAACTCTTCAAAGAATACATAAGGATACGATCTTAGATCACCCAAGTATTAATCCCAAGGGATTGTTAATCAAACAACCTCAATGGAGTAACACAACCAAAGAGCACATGCATATCACAATACAATTTCAAAATGCTCTGATACCATCTGTAACAACGGTGCCCCAACATTGTCTGGCACCACAAGGAATTCACTAAGATCCAATGGATTTGGGGTGGACGACCTGGGGAATACGCCTCAAGCAAGCAACTCAAGAGTGAGTGCAAGCAACCACACAGCTTCTTATTATGTGTGGAAACACATCTCATAGAGGGTAACCAACTCCAAAACAAGAACCATGCGAACAAGCACACAAGCAACCCTATAGATAACATCAGTGGGAGGGGAATCAATGCACCTACAAGGAAAGGTGCCTCACCCCCAGATCCCTCACGATCTGGTACAAGGTGTGGCCTGGCACCACACCAAAACTATCCAATTTTGGCTACCTACATAACTACGACTGTCGTGGAATCATGGCCATGTAGTTCTCCACGGTGAGGGTAGAATAAAGAGGACTTAAGAGAGAGTTACAATATGAGGGTGTCCTGTTGCTAGCTTGGTACCGCCAAGCCGGGGTGAGTTTCCTAACACTTGAGAGTCACTTGAGGATGCCTCAAAGTGTTCCATGGCCCCCAAACCATGGGGAGAGCCGAGGAGAACCACCACCCTTGGACATCTCTCACACACTCACTTTCTTTTCTCTTCTTTTTCTCCTATTTTGTTGAAAGACAGCTATCATTCTTTCTTTTATTTTTTATTTTTGTTTTTCCATTGACATCCGTGTTTCCACCACGAACAGATCCTACTAACGTATCTAAACCTAGTCATTTAGCACATTGACCTGATTCTCACTATATTTTGAACCTTTAAGAGATTTGCAATAGGGTTGGAATTTTAGAATTTAATAACCGGGATATATACGTCCCTTCCTGCACAGTATTTTGCCAGTATACCTGGTAATTTTATACATTTTATTTACAAGTTAACCTGTATAATATGGTTTGAAAGACCATAGTCTATATAACCGTCAAATTCCAGGCCTTCAACCGTATAAGCCAGATACGGGGATAACTGTTGCATAAGTTGCTTTAAAAAAAAAAAACAATGAAAATATAATGATGCAATTACACGTCCCTCTGAATACAGGGCAATTCCACTCCTAAGAATTGCAGGCTTCTTTCCCCTTCTTTTTTATTATACTTTTTTGTATTTATCTTCGTTTCTACTGAATCAGAGTTTTTTTGTATTGCCGAAGATGACACATTTGCTTATACAGAGTGCTTGCTTGGCTCAATTTTACAAATATTTCACAGTAAGAAAAATTGAAACTACATAGTCTAAGTAAGAAAAATTAAAATTACTACATTTGACTTTGTGCAATATACATTAGAAGTACTAAATCTTAAGTATAAGAGATATATCTAAGTCTTCCGGACATATTATTAGTAGTTTGAATAGTTTATATAAAAATAAATTAAAGATTTGTTAGAAGAAATCTTATATTAGTTGCAATAAATATAATTTGCATATTCTATCTTTATGTTGCTCATTGTTCCATATTTTAGTTTTAACTCAAAGTTATTATAATCTCATTTTTACATTACTAGTTATTAGTCTCACGATATTAGAATTATTACATGTAGATATTTATTATGATATCTTACACATTTTCAGAATACAATATTATAGTAACACTTGGGAGTGGCTTTTGTTAGAGATTAGTTACAAAAATGGCATCTTATATGGTTTGGGCATGTGCAAAAAAAATTAGATAATGAGCTTGTAGTAAAAGGTTACTACATTATGGTTTTGGAAACGGTACCAAAAGATAAAAAAAACATGGAGAAAAATAATTAAAGATGATCTAAAGAAATTACAAATAAACAAAGATTTAGCTCTTCATAGTGGCAAATGGGAAAGAAAAAAAAACCTCATGTTGCCAACTCCATTTTATTAGGACAAGAAGAGGTTAATAATGATAGATAATATCTACAATCTCTAATGTTTTGCTAGCAAAACGTTTTTTTTTTTGGGTATTTATATTTGTATTTGTTTCATTTTTCCATTTTTTTATTACATCAATATTATTAATATCTCATTTTTATAGCCACTATACTCCTTCATGAAACCACCCTTGTTGAGATTTTGGGATGATCTCTCTTGAGATTGTACTAATATTTTTATTATTTAAGTAGAATGTTAAGAATTGATGTATTAAAAATAAGCTTTTTGAGAGGTCTTCCATCCTAATACTACTCTAACACAACTTGATTAAAAATTTGATTTAATTAAGAAAATATTTAGAAAAATGGTGAGAGATGTTCATAATTTGTTTTTAGGAAATTAGAAACCTAATTTTTTGAGATTGACATGAAAAATATCCATCACTATAGGTACCTCTTAAAGATTTCAAGTCTAGAAATGAGAGATTAGTTAATGAATTAAATACACTCAAATTCATAAATTTGAAACTAAGCTCGTATAAAATTTAAAAGCATGAAAATTTCAGGCTAAAAATTTGAAAATCTTCCTATTGTTTAAAAGCTTTAGTTCATTGAGGGGAACGTAAATGATATTTTATCAAAGATTGATTTCTTAGAGTAATATCAAGTACATATAGTTTGTAGTATTTATTCTTATACAAAAGGTAAAGTAGTTCATTATGTACAATATATCTTGTAGATTTTGATTTAGTTATATTTGCTTTTTATTTAGTTGACATTTCTTTTTTTTTTCTTCATTTTAAGTTTTCCTTGTTTCAAAGTTTTGAGAAAAAAAGTACACATCCATGAGGATTTAATGATTTTTTCTAGGCCTATGTTGAAGAAAAATTTTGAGTGAAAATTACACCTATGAGTGTTAACCTAGTGGCAAGGGTCTTAGCCGATCAATGCTAGGTCACAAGATTGGTTCTATTGGACAATGCAAAAGAAAATTGATAAAAGGAATTCTAAAACTAGTCCCATAGACCTAAGAACCTATGACAATGTTTTGTTTAACTTCATATTGTAATAGATCCTTATAATGTGAATTTTTTTTTTATAAATTATTATATCTTATTTTTAAGCATGCATTGCATTTTTAAATAGTATTTCATTTAAGAAAAATTTATAAACTAGAAGTAAAGGTTTGTGTATGCTTTATACTTCTTTAGTTTTGGTTTTAGTTTTTTGTTTTTATTTTTTATTTTTTATAAATTATCTAAATTTTTAACTCCACCAATGTCAATCTTGAGCTTGAGTACAAAAGAGCAGTTAGTGTCAAGTTGGCAACCAGCTGTAAAACCTTGCCAAATCTCATGTATGAGCTCTTTTTTCAGATATCACAGATGCTAGGGCATTCCTGAGATACAATGCACACTCATGATTTGAAAAAATTGTCAATAAATCGAGATCTAGCTCTTCATAAAGGTGAATGACCAAAAAGAACTCATGTAGTTGATCTCATTTTGTTGGGACAAGGCTAGGATGGTGATGATAATAATAAATTATCTAAATTTTTAAATATCTTCAATATTGGGTGTTGGAACCCTGAAATAATTGTGATATAGATATATAGTCTAATTATAACTTTATAACTTAACATTGTCCACTAGAATTGAGCCCACGACTTAGAGCTTTCAATCAAGAGTCTTACCACTAAGCTAACATCTTTTGTTCATTGAACTATATATCTTAGGATGTATCTACATTACAATCCCCCATAAAATAGTTAAAAAAAAGTTTTAATAGTGATAGTAATGCTTTAATTATAGGTTGAATTCACAACTCATTAACAAATAACCAATTGAAAATCCCTAGAGTATCTTTATATGAAAAGTGTGTTTGTGGCTACGCAGTAATCATTATATGTTATAAGATTGCTTTTGTTATGTTTATTTAGCTATCTTTCATTGAATGATATTTCCACATCATAAAATTTAAGATCTTAATTTGTTAATGTTAAACAAGTAAAGTTCCAAATTATCTTAGTGGTTTGTCCATCTCGAGGATATCTAACATAGGTTTTGTAGCAAAAATTTTTTTTGGCAAGGAATGATTTGAAGATAAGAAATACTAATATCTATCATACCATAGAGGCTATGAAGATTTTTAAAGCTTCTGATTTTATTTTACTTGATGATTTATATGAATCTTTGTCAAAAGATATCACTTCACAATACATATTTTTGCATATTATTGGATTTTTTCATATGAATATGGATTTTATATTAATGATTTAGGCTATCCTTGGATTTTTTAGAATTAATATTTTTCATGTCTACTATTTTTCTAAATCTTTTTTGCTTGTCAAAGTGGTGAATTCTAAAGTGGTTGAGAAATCATTGGATCTTAAAGTTTTTATGGATTAGTATAATCCTTTTATTTCTGGGGAATGGAAAGTGGATTTTGATCCATATTTTTATAATTATTCTAAAATTCCTTATTGGATTAAATAGAAAATCTCCCTCTTTGATGAAGTTAACATCAGGTAGTTGCATTAACACATATCCATTGATATATCCTTGAATGTGTTCGCACATGTGTCAACGGTAATCCTCTATAAGCCTATATAAATACGCACACCATTTGCATTTATGACACCTTTGGTCATTTTCATAGCAAAGCTCTTACAGTTTGTTTTCATAGGACTTAAGCCAAATTTTCCTCTGAGTGCTCGTGGTATGGATTAAGTTGATTGAATAGATTTTTATTTGAATGCATGTTGTACATGGACACTTCTGCATGACGACTACAAGGTCATTACAGGTATATAATCCACCATCATTAGCAAAACAATTGTATTTTATTAAAGGCACATTACAAAGAACAAAATGAAAAATGTCTTCTTCACCTAGAGTTGATTCCCCATCTATTGATGATCTTACCAAACAACATGACAAAACAAGAAGAAATGTAGATTAAGTGCCTCAACAAATTAAGGTTGCCTATACCCATTTGGATCTATACTATCTAGCCTTCATCTTCATCTTTCACCAAGATGAATAGTTGAGGTGAGACACCTGGAGGATAATATGGTATTACCACATGATTGTGCCATTCCTTCCATGTTCATGATAGCATTAATGAAGTTGGGGCTTTAATAAGAAACCCTAGAACACCAAGTGATGGATCACCTCTTCAAAGATTACCAATCGACAAAGGCCAACTTCAAAAAGATAAACTCATGGAGGCTTACCATGAAGTCTCCAAGGACAAAAAGGTTCCAACTACACTAATATCATAATTAGAAAAGAAGGATACTAAAAATGTATTAGGGCGATCTCAATGTCAAGGTCCTTCTTCCTTTGATGAGGACAATACAACTAATCAATAATTACATTCAATCTTGGTAAGTAATCAAGGTAAAAGAAGAACTAGACCCAAAACCAAGGGGACCTCAATGCCAATATCTCCTAGTCATTAAATAAGAGAATAGTGAAGTAACTAAAGGAGAGTAAGTCGACGTAACTCTCCTAGCTCTCCATATTCACCATGTTGTTTATCATCTATCTCTAATGAGGGGGAATATGACTAAAAATGAAGGAGAAATGATCAAGACCAATGTGGAGATGATAGAAGACCCCATCATAGAGGTGGAAGGAGGTAACATAGACAACAACAAGAAGAAGAGAGGCATCATCAGGAGAGAAGGTGTAGCAAGCCACATTATAGGAGACATGGCAATGATAGGGATCATGATGAACATGATGACTATGATGAATCACTACTTGCTACAAAAATCATGATCAACATTCATGAGGTAGTTTACATCCCTACTAGGCATTAAAGGGATAGCTGAATCAAATGACTTAACATGAATAAAACTCTTAACTTTGAGGAAGATTATAATGATAATCTATAGCATCATCTACAAGCCTTCCTTGATGCCTATGCCTTGTAGAACATAGAGAGTAACTAACAAAAGCTCAAATTGCTCCCTAGGATACTTATAAAGAAAGCTAAAAGTTGTTACTAGTTCTTGGAATCAAAGTCTATCCACAGATGGAGTACGATGATGGAGTTGTTCAATAACAAATATCAAACATACTCCAGGGTGTACAATTTGAGAAAATAGATTCAAGGATGGAGACAAGGCAATCATGCATTCCTTGTTGTTGCCTTGGATAGGTACTATTCATGACTACAATAGTGCCAAGGCCATTGGTTCTTTCAAAGGAAGCAACTTCATCATATTATATATGGACTTCGAAACAAAACTAGAGAAGCTCTTAGGGTCTATGCCTCAGGAAGACTATCAGAAATGAGAGCCCATCAAATTCAAATATTCATAGATCAAGTAACAAAGGAAGAAGAGAAGTTGAGAAATAGAGAAAGTGTAGAGGAGTATAATAAAGATCCCTTCATTTGCAAAAAGGAGATACATCTCTATGATCCTGAGGAGGAAGCACCATTGAAGGAGGTTGCACAAAGAAAAACCTTGCCTATTTAAAAATACATCATAGTAATATCATCCAAGGTGGATAACATGTAGAAATCCTTAGATGAGAGGTTCTAAAATACTTCTTAAATTATGAAGTATAAAATGAAGCAGGGAAATAAGGACAAAGATAGGAGAAGAAAGAAGGATACAGTGAAGGAACACCATTAGCAAAAAGACAAGGTTGTAGTAGTAGATGCGGTTATTAATTCTAATATGGGCAATGAAAGATGTGGCATCTACTAGTATGACTATCTTAAGCGATGTTGCCCAATTTTGTCACACTTGTAAGAATCTGGGTCTATGCTTTAAATCCAAAGCTCGCTAGGAAGCAACCACCCAGGAGATTATCTTAACCACAAGGAAACTATCAACAACAATTCCATTAATAATAATAATATCTAAGTTGAATTTTGCCTCAACCTCAACACCATTATCATCAATGGAAAAATCCATAGTCATGGGGGATTCCCCCACCAAGGTAGCAATACCCTTACCATCAACTAGATCCATATGGCCACTATGTCCAAAAACCTATGTCAGCAAGTGGTTTTACAAGACATACTTCTTCTTATCATTACTATCTCTCCAAATATCATAGACATGCCACTCCACATACTAAATCTACTTTCACATATACTCATTATCCTTAGCAGCACTCTATAACTCATGCCTCCACTCCTTTGCCACCTATACCACCTTGTAAGGTGAGACCTTTGTAACCCCCAACAACACAATGTCATAAGAGTAGTAAGTTGGAAAGTAGATGAAAAATCAAGTGGCATTGAATGTAAGCCTTAGAAAAGTTAATTTTTAGGCCTAATAGTCCATCCAAATAATCATAGGCATTTATGGCTACAAATTCCTCTCAAACTACCCAAGGAATATTTATTGAGTTACCTTCAAACCAAAGAATCCAAGATATTTATACTATCATGTGAACTCATGAAGTCACAGATTGAATAAAAGTAGAACACCTTCTCAAGAAGAGAATTGATCCTAGAAGCCCTTTAATTTATTTGTAGATTGTAGGGAATGATCCATGCAAAGCTTTGTTAGACTTAGGTTTTAATGTGAGCTTAATTTCCCAAGAAATATATAATACATGGAACCTACCTCTATTCAAAAAATGTACTACCATGTTAGAGTTTATGGACCATTTAGGGCATGATCCCACGCATGCTACTCTTATGAAAGAGTATTATAACTTTATTTGTGCAAAGATCCAAGCTGGCCTTTGCATCTCAGGTAAGGAGTTAGACTCCAAGCATGAATTTGAGATTATTCATAAGAGTGGAAAGGAATATATTCTTTCTCTTTATGAGAGAATAGAGCTCTCTAAAGCTTGCATTTACATGCTAGCCTAGTTAGTAGATGACAATGAGAAAATTGCAACAAGTGAGGATTCTAGCCTAGAGCATGATTGAGATGATCAAAAGGAATTTGTGGATTACTACAAAGAGGAGGTTCAAGGGGAGGAAATTTTCATACATCCATTCCTAACTTTATAATTAATCCTTTATACAACATGAAAAAAATGTCTACTACCTCCTTGGAGGAAACTTCACAACTAGTTTCTGAAGTTTCCTCTATTTTCACATCTCTTCCATTTATCACCCAACCCTGTTCATGTGGCCACCACACACTATACCTTCTCCACTCATCACCTTAATAGGCCCTTTTTTGGGACCTCAAGTTCTACAAACTTCTTGCATACCCTTTGTTCCCTTTATCTTGCAAATCCTTGCATATACATTGTTCTCCCACTTTAATCCCCCTACAATAATGGAAACAAGACCTTTTCACATAATGCCACAACCCATCACCTAGCCTTAAGTCATTTCACCACCCATGCAACTAGTTGTGCAACCTATACAACTTGCAAGAATACCTTAGAGCTTAGATTAGGCTTTCTGGCTAATCCAAAGCCTCACTAACAAGCTAAAAAAGCTTGAGGCTAGCACCACGCAAATGGTAAAAGTCATGGACTTTTACTAAGATGACCTAATTAGCCCCAGTGTCCCATAAATAACCCTTCCTTTAGGTATACTGATTCCTCACTTCACCAAATATAATGGTGAAGGTGAATCCAATGCTCATCTAATTACCTTCCATTTGGAATGTCTATTATTGTAGGCTTAGCCCCACACTATGTTGCATTTCTTCCCTATGTCCTTGATCAAAAAAGCTCTTAACTAGTATTGAGCACTACCCAGAGGATCTATCTCTTCCTTAGATGACTTGGTAAATTAATTAATTAACCATTTCAAGTACAACTTGAAACCTGAGACAATGCTTGATCAAATCATGAAAGTGAGACAAGGGTCCCTTGAGCCCATCCAAAAATTTATACAAAAATGGAATGCCACACTTAAAAAGATACCTAAACCCATCTTTGAAACATACCTCTTGGCCATCTTCAAAGGGATGGTTAATGATTTTATCAAGTATAAGCTCTACTATAAGCTCTACCAAGTTAAGAACATAGAAGATACAACCAAAGCTAGTAACGTCCTTGTGTATGTATTCTATAAGAATCAGTATACCAAACATGATAGGGATAAGGGTAAACAAGCATGTGTAGCAATGGACACTCTCACCAAAGAACCAAAAATCACCTAGGGACCAAAAAACACACAACCTAAGATCCCTACCACTACTCCCCAACCATTCACATTAAGTGCTTCCACATCTAACTTGCCAAAGCATAACTTTGAGATAAAAGATAAGTCTAAGTATATCAAGCTTCCTATGAAACCATCTAAGCTTCTTGATTAATTGCTCAAGAATGGTTGATATAAGTATCAATATAAGAATGCTCATAAGAGGCATGATCACTTATGTAAGATCATTAAAGATTCCAGTACAACCAGGTAAGATGATTGTCATATGCCTAAATAATTCAAGTTAGACTAGTTCTATCACTATCACTAGCTGCATTTCCATAAAATCAATTTCTTTCTAGCCTTAAAAGATGATCTGCAAAAAATGATCGATAGTGGAGAGCTAGTTCTAGATGCTTCTAACCCAGTTAGACTCCAAAATTAGCCAATGTAGGTATACAATGGCCCTCTCAATGTAGGTAATAACCAATTCTCAATAGTAATCTTTAACATACATGACAAAGCTAAACCTTTCAGGGAGCTATTTATGATTCAAGTACCTCCTCATGATGAAAGGACTTCAACTTCTACAAGTTCAAGAACTCCTTTTATCATAAGGGTACCACCACAAACACCTCATAAAGAACCATTTGTCATCAAAGTACCCCCTGCCTCCACCAATAAGCCTATTACTCAAGTTAATAAACATCCTCCCATGGTAGCTAATGCCTCAACCTCTTTCTAAGAAAATAATAAGAAATCACCTCCAAAAAGATGTAAGAAACTAGTCCCTAAGCCTAAGGCTAAAGACACTAACCAACTAAAGGTATGGAAGGAAGTAGACCCACTAAAGCTTTCCCCAATCTCAACCATACTAATGGATTTCAATGTTCAAACCACATCCACTAGCTAATCTAGGAAGGGAAACTAGAAATAAGAGAGGGGAAAGGGGTTGAAATAATAATCGTTGAAACATGAGGTCAAACTCTTAAGTAGAATGGAGGAAGTTAGGACTAATAAAACTACCTTGAATGGAGGAATTAAGGACCAATAAAGCTAACAAGGTGGAAAACAACGATAAAGACTTCCTCTACACCATGAAGCTTTTTAAGCTCTCATTAAAATTAAAAAACACTTTGTTGAGCTTATACAATTTGGTTATGACATTCCCTGCCCATCACAAAGCATTAGTTAAGATGATAACTTCTATTCTTGTGAATGATGATATCCTAGCCAACAAGAAGTCTAACCATGTGGTTATAGTACCATCCTCACCCCACAAAGAAATGAAGTCAACCATCTTAACATTTCATGATAGCGAGGTGAGAACCAACCCTCAAAATGGTGAGGTGTCTAGGGCTCCTCTCTTTATAATGATTCACCAAGTATATGTAGATGACAAGGCAACCATAAATGTTATCCCCTTTTCTATCATGGAGTGCTAAGGCTTGGTTGAACATATACAAAACACCTCTATTTCTATACTCAAATCATTTAACAAGTCACACATAGTGATCAAAGAATCATTCACATTTGACTTCGTGGTTGGGAAATAATTCCTTACAACTGTGAATTTCCTTTTGGTGGAAGAAATATAAGGCTTCAACCTAATTCTAGGGAGGCCTTGGTTAGCTACTACATGTCATCTCTTTCTCGATCCATCAAGAAATCAACCTACCTTATGAAGGAGGTGAGATCATAATCCATAGGAACAATATAGTCTTCTTGCCAATTAATAATGTTAGCATAGAGCTAGGGTCTAAAGTGTAGTTTCAAGAAGAAACTCCTATAGCTAAAAATGAAGTCAAAACTACAACAAGATCAACCGAGTTGAAACCAACAATGCTAGTGCCACAAACGAGACATGGGAAGAACTCTCATTCAACATCGTGATTGAAGAGAATGAGGAGTACAGGATCATACAAAAAACATTATATAAGTTTCCTATTTTTTCAAAAATTAGAAAGCAAATCCATGATTAAATGTGTTACTCACTTTTTCTTTTCTTTTTATAGTTTAACTAATAGCCTTATTTTCATTTTCATTTACATCTTTACTTATTTGCCTTATGTATTTTACTTTATTACTTTATGATTACCAGTTTTCCATATAGCCTTATTTTACGTTTTCACATTGATTTATGATTTATGTTCACCATTTATATTCACAAAAAACTACAAAACAACATAAAAAATAGAAAACATAAAATTACATAAAAATTTTATAATGTAAAAAATCAAAAATGTTTTTAACGTTAAAACCAAAATAGTAGCCATAGTCATATTATATGACAATAGCAAAAAAAAAAAAATGTTCGTAGCCATAGATGCACTATGCAAAATCCAACACAAAAAAAAAGTAATACATAGTCTCCTAGGATATGATAGCCAAATAAAAATAATTGTAGTACTATAATAAAAAAACAATATATAATTGGTCCAACAATAGCCCAAACTAAGCCATAGGGGGAGGAGAAGGATCATCATCAATGTCATCACTAATGTTACCATCATCATTGCTTAGGGCTTGTAGAAGATGAAAAATTCAAATAGTTAATAACCATGATGACCAAAGAGCATAAATTTTAAAAAATAAAAAATAAAACAAAAATATAATAATAGGAAATTTGAAACATAGTTGTCAAACCTTAGGGGATTCTAGAGCAATGTCTTCAAGCATGAAATTTTGGAGGCCAGTCTCCAACTTATGAAGAATCCATTCTTCACTCATATTAGCCTAGTTAATTTCTCCCAAATCCACTCCTATTAAGATCTTTCTTCTCTTTATATTTTTCCACTTAGGTAGAACATGAGAAAGATCAACCGTAGTAGTTTTCCCAAACATAGTACTGATTTGAGGAGTAGGAGAATCAATGACCATTACTAAATTTACAAACATCCTAAAAATGTCCTCTGTGCCTATCCCCTACACAAATAGTTCATGTTTATGCCATTCTATGGCCTCCTCTTGCGATAAATTTAGCTAACTTGCATGTTCTTCATTGTATTATCATTTTTGTGCCTTTTGTTTCCTTCCCAACTTAAGCATCCAAGTGCAATAATCCCTTCAATCCTTGGATTTACAAATCAATAGTTCCACTTGCATGTTCTCATCAATGTTACTATTGGCTAGAGTAACCTTGATCTAGATTGCACTCCAGTAGCATGACCACTCAATTTCCTTAGTACGAAAAGAGTCTCTATTGGCTACATGAGCTTCTATAAACTCTTTGTGATCCATAAGGTTATGGTTCTCATTTGATAACTCTTTAATATACTTTTCCAAGGCTACAACCCTCTCCCATAAAAATTCATTGGAGCGTTGGGTCTTCTAAGTTGTCTTTGCACAAGTCATAATACATTTGGTAGCCCCTTTGTAAAACCTTCATGGAACATTTTCTACATCAAATGGTAGCCCAAGAAGATCATCAAGGTCAATGTCATGTGTAGGATCCCATCTAACTTTGGACACTACAATGAACCAAAAAAATTAAAGTAAAAGATGTTTTAACTTTTCTTACTAACATCAGGGGCTATCTATTGTAACTTATCTATAGTCATTCCTTACATGAATTCCAACTTACTTAGGGCCTCCACCCAAGGCTTGGAACATTATGTAGATGTAGTTGCTTTTGGAAGAGGCTTATGTACTACAACAACCATAATCATCAATATAGTTTATAATGAAAACATATAACATTTGAAACAAAAAATGTGAACAACACCAAGATCTTACTAGGAAGATCTTGAGACAAGTCTATAGAGGGATTGTCTTTTGGGGGAAATTTGCCTAGGATGGAATCCAAAACATCTAGCACTTCCTGAGATGTCCTTTTCTATTCTTCCTTATGTCATTTCTTCTCCTTCATAGCAACCTATGTAGCCAATCCCTATTTCTTTCCTACAATAAATCAAAGCCAAAAATGGAATAAGTTAGCAAACATTTTTAAGAACAAAAGTGTAGTAAAAAATATAGCTAAAAAGAACAAAATAAAAACTAGAAAAAATATAAAAAATATGTACATACCTTGAACATTCTAATTGATTTTCTTAAAATTGATGGCTAACTTCTTATGTGATGGCTGGTTGACAATGGAAACATTTTTTTCAACTTATGGCATCTTCATCTTTTCTTTGGTTGCACCATCAACTTCTGTGCATACCATATGTAGCACAAGACTCCACCCATGTATTGTCAGGGAAACAACAATGTACATCACTAAAATTCTTAAGGGTAACTAATAGTGACTCTCTAATCTCCCCCATGGGTGGGCCTTGGGTGCTTATCATTGGAACGATGTAATGGACCCAAGGTTTGAAAAGTTGAAAGGCATCACGAACCACCCACTTTCCATCCCTCCTAATCACCAAGAACTCTAGGAATTTTCTAAGATATGTATCAAAGAATGTGTAATGCATATAACATATAGAATCGAGTTTGTTACAAAATGTTTGGATTTCATCCCATAGACCAGTAACCAAGAAGGTAGCTTGATCAAATCTAGTGCAATAAATTAACACCTTTTTCATTGTGCAAGCCTACTAAACCCCTATGATTTTCTTCTATGATAGTAGCATGGGAAAGGCTCTATAATGGAAAAGAAAATAAGTCTCATTGGCCTCCTCAAATTCACATGTACTAAAAAATAATACACCATCAATAAAAGACTTGAGCCAAGCCTCCATTTTCTCTCTATGGCTTCCATCTTTTCCTGCTTTAACAGCTACCTTAACACCACTAGAAGGTATGCCAAATAGATTGCTAAACAAACTCATTAACGTTCAAAATCACAGGATAACCATGAACATGGGTAATGAATTTGGTGATCCCTTCATCTAAAGAATCAACCATATTCAACATCTTAATCACTTACATCAATGGATTAGGTAGCATGAATAAGTCAAACAAACTTGCATTAGTGATGTTCTATTGGATAATTGTAGGAGTTTTGTTTATCAACCAATCTTGCGATAAGTCTACTTCACCCCATTTAAGTTGGATTTTCTCCTCAACATGACCTAAAATGGTCACAATGATAGTAGACTCACGTACAAAATTTGCAACACAACATAGGTAGCTCATTAGCCTCTTACACTATGGATAACTCTAAAATCATAAAAAACTCAAAAAACTAGAAAACCAAAAATACTAAAAGTATTGATCATGCTTAGATAACTTTCACTCACTAGACTTAGGCAAAGCTTGAAATTTAGGATGAGTTGGTATAGGTGCTCCTAAATCTACATGGGCCCACCATTTATGTGCACAACTGGTGGCTAAACTTGTTTCATATAGATGAGAATACCATGTATGACATCTATCAAACTCAGCTTCAAGTTGATTAAGCACTTATACACTTACAACCTTATCTTGCCTAAATTATTCCAAGGCTGTATGCGCCATAAATAAGGTTTAGTCATTCCTTACCAATCCCTTGAGATGTACCATATACTTACAATAAAAAAAAACCATCAAAAAAGTTAGAGCCAAACAATCTTAAAGTGGAAAAACAAATAAAGATGATAATTTAGAACCAGACTTATGCTTCTAGTAGATAGATAATTCTTGAAGGATTTTGAAAAAGTGTATTTATCCTATGGCCTATCATCAAGGTGTTGTTAACCTTATACTATGAATACATAGGCATTTTCTAGCTTTGGGATAATCATCTAACTCCCACTGAATATGAGCTCTTGCTATGCTTTATATCCTTTTGAGTGTTGGGATCATCCACTATGAATTATAAGATGAAAGTAGAAGACCCTACCAAAAGGATCTTTGTGTTCACAAAGGTAACATCTACCATCAACTGCAACCACATAATCACACTATAGTTGTGAAGAAAGTATGCCAAGAATTCTCTTGTGCTAGGTCTAAACTATATTGGAGTACATTTCTGAATGTTCATATTCAGGTATAGACTATTGTATGTGGCCATCCTAGTGTAACATAGAATCCTCACTAGCTTCACAATGATCAAGATGGGTTTCAACAATGCCTTGTACATAGCCAAGCCATACAACCATAGCCATAAAAAACCATGGTAGCCTTTAAAAAAATGAACAAACTTAATGCAAAAACAACCTCTACCATGTCAATGTTGATGCTAAAAATACAAAAAATAACTAACTCCATGACTTCAACTCTAACATGAACCAAATTTTAGCCTTTTGACATCTTAACAAACATTTAACATAAAAACAAGATAGTTTAACATTTTAACAAATAGTTTACATGTAAGACTCTAAAACAAGCATTACTACAAATAGTTGGCATGAAACCAAGTTTCAACAAAACTAGAAGGCCAAAGTTGATAGTGTTGGAGTTTAATGAGTGAGAATTTTCAAGAAAAAATGGTAAAATTATCCAAGCGAGTCACATATGTTGGGAATTGCGATGATGCAGGGAAAGTGGTAATAAAAAAATATGAGTTTTCTGGAATATTAAAGCCCATACACTACCATTCAACCTTGGTAAAAAAATTCAAAACCTTTCATACACTATCCTAGTAGCCCCAAAAAGTATCATACACTAACCATAAGATTAAAAAATATTTCACAATAGTCAAAATCCAATTTTAAAATGCCAAACATTGTTAACTATTAACAAGAGAAGCTTGAAACTCAACATCAAAATTAAAGTTGATTAACACAACTCCCATGGTTGGAAAACCCTCTAAAAAATTATTTTTAACTCTAAACACTAAGAACAAGCTAGGGAAACAAAAATTAAGCTCCAATGCTACACTAGCAAGCTTGAAAAATTCATATTTCAACCTAGAATTGCATAGAATTTTCACCAAGAAAAACCAACTTAAAGAAAAATTACTATAGTAAAACCTTGGGGAAAAATTTGTAAAAAATTCTAAAAATTTCAAATCTCATCGAGGACCCCTCTACACTACATTGGCAATCCCTAGACACCCTAGACACTACTCACAGATGACCAAGAAATTCCAAATGCTACCATTTTTTCAATAGAAAAACTACAAAATTTCATAAAAATGCCAAAATGTTGTGCACTACATTAGGAGAAAACCCATAAAAATTTCAAAAAATTTAAAAAATCCTAATTCCACATCTAGTACAATTAGAAGACCTCATACAATAGTTCTATGGAGCCTAAAACTAGAATTTACATTCCATGAAGGCTAGAAAAAATGTTAAAGTTTGGCCAAGTTTAGCTAGAACCAGGGCAAAAATGCTATAAAAAGGCTTGAGAAAAAACCAAAATATTTATTAAAACATGCCCTAAAATCCAATTTTCATTTCTTCAAAGAAAATTATACAGCCTAAACATTTCATTCAATATAAATAGAATGAAAAGTTTCAACTACAGCAAGCCTAGAGATAGAAAAACATTTTCACTTTGAACAAAAATTAGAAAAATTGTGGAAGATGGCTACCTAGTACTTCTTGATGAAGATCCTTTACTTGAATAAGAATTTGGGAGCTTAGATATGATTTATACTACCTCCTTCACATCATCCAATATTGGATTTTGACTTGTCGATCCCACCTTCCTCACCATAATTACCAAAACATGAAAGTTTTGTCTTATTTTGTTATTAGTAGAAGCCCAAATTCTTACCTTTGTTTTAACCACGCTATACTTAGGAATGGGTAGATGTAAAAAATTACTACGAAGTGTTGGTTATTTGGGTTTTAATCATGAAATCCAGTCCTTATATGTTTCCCTTGCAAAATCAATATATAAATAGGTTCATATGCTAGGTTCTAGTGTTGAGAATCCTCGTCCAATACCTATGCACTATCAATAAATCCTATGTATGCTAGGAAATATGTTATATACACCATGGACTAAGAATAAATCAAAAAATAGTCCTTGTGTGCTAGGTTTTACTTAAGATTTTACTTCCTAAGGCAATTTTACCATGGGTGAACCCCACAGGACTTGGACAAGAATACCAAGCAATTTCACATGCTAAAATTCAATTCTAAGATGTCCATACACTGTGGAATCCTATCTGACATATTGTCATAGCATGTGGAATAACATGTGAAGTGTTCACTAGCCTTCTTCCTTTCCAAGCTTGTCCATACACTGCCTAGTGGGACTTGGAAGACCTAGAAAAAATTGAAAAAAATCCAATGTACAAAACTCATCCAAAATTGCTAAAGGTTGGAGCATAGATGTTCACATGCTAGGGTTTCATCTTTCACACACTGTGGCAACATGTGGGATATCTTGTAAAGCCCCCATAAATCTTAATCCCATCAATATAGGTCATTCCTTGCCCAAAATTACCAAACAAATTGCAAAGCTCCTCTCACAACCCAAAAATTACCCTAAAAGCCTAGAGAGACTAAAAATAAAGTCAAATTCCATCAAAAATGACATGGGTTGGCATCACATACTAGAGCACCTATCCCACATGATGTGGTAGTGTGTGAGACAACATGTGAGCCTCTCACTACTAAACAACAAGCCCAAAATTACTCATCAAATGTCCCTTAGACTCCACAACTTCCAAAATGATAAGTTAAGCAAAAATATGACCTCCATAAGCTACTGGAGCTAAATCTTGGTCCCACATGCTAGGAACACATGTCCCAGATGTTGTGGTAGCATATGGGATAGCATGTGATGCCTTGGAGGTTCTTAAACCTGCTCAACACACATCAAACCTTGCTTAAGATAGTCAAGAAAACTATAGATCTTCCCATACACATTAGACATTTCCATGGAAGCTTGGAACATAAAAAATCTAGTCAAAATCCCATGTAAATTATCAAACCTCATCCCACACACTGGGAATCCTATTTTCCACACTATGGTAGCATGCAGGATAGTACATTAGGTTTGCAGCAAAATCCAAAATGTCCAAAATTATCCATAAGTTGCTTGACGGGTCCCATAAGCCCCAGGATGGAAGATTGACAAAAGATTTGACCCTTATAAGCTATGAAAACTAGGTCTTTGTTCCACATGCTAGGGCACTCTATCCTACACATTGTGGTAGTCTGTGGAACTCCAACAAATCAAAACCTTACCTAAACTTGCCTATGCGTAACCCAAAACATTTAATAAAGCCTTACACTAGCCATGCATAGTCTAGATATGGCCAAACCAAGTTAAAAATGTCTCAAAATTCACTAGGGTCTTCACATGTTAGGGATTTAGGTCCCACATGCTATGATGGTAGTCCAAACTATCCATACACTAGAGGAATAGTCCCCACATGTTGAGAATTCAATATTTTAGCTTTTTAAAATTGTTTAATAACAAAAAGCTAATTTCCAAGTAGGTTACAACTAGTTTACATGAGTTTTTTTTTACCTATTTTTATTATTTTTATTAAATTTTTATTTATTCTATCAATTTACATGAGATTTTTCTTATTTTTATAAGATTTTTTCTTGTTTCAATCATTTATGGCTTTTTTAACTAGATTTTTGCCTATTTTAGCAATTTATGGTCTTTTTAGTAGATTTTTGCTTATTTTAATAATTTGTGGCTTGTTTTGCTAAATTTTGACATTGAAAATTTATAGGCTATTTTTACTAATTTTTTTCTTACTTTGATCATAAAATCAAATTAAAAATAAATATTATTATTTAATATCACTTTCAACCATCATCAATCATATTTGACCACCTTCAACCTTATTTGACCTTCTTTAACATCATTATGCATCACTTGATAATATTTTTCATCATTTGGGGTCATTCAACATCATTTGAGATCATTTTGCATGATTTTGACAACATTCATTATCATTTTACATCATTTGCTGTCATTTTTATATCATTGGATATCATTTGGTATCATTTGACATTATTTGATGTCATTCAACGCCATTTTTCATCATTTTGACGATCATTTGATATCATTTTATCCTATTTTGACATCATTTGACCTCTTTTGGCTTCATTTTGCCATCATTTGGCATAACTTGATATCATTTGATGTCATCTGGTAGTACTAAGACCTCATTCAACCTCATTTGACATCATTCTACATGGTTTTGACGTTTGTTTTGCTCTTATTTAGTATCATTTGTCATCATTTGTCCTGAGTTCCACCTTGTTGCATATCAATCTATCTTCTTTGGCCTTGGTTTACCATATTATAACCTTTCTTAACCTTTTTTTTCCTCATTCCACTTCATGTTAACCTTGTTTAGCTATGTTGTGCTTCATTCTTGCAATATTTTAACATTTTTTAACAATTATGCAATACAAATTCTACTTAATGTGCTTTTGTTAACATGCAGGACTAAATCATGGATACATGGGCATAACTTGAACTATGTTTGATCCTAAATGAACCTTATGATGATCTTGAATGATCAATTGACTTAGAATGCCTAAATCTTGAAGCCGAGAGCCTATTCGACCACATAGCCTTAATAGAGAAATCCCTCGAATGGCCTAAGTACATAGTCAAAATCCTTGACCTCGAGGTTGGAGACATCACTAAGGACTCTTTTCTTTAAATTCCCATTACAACCTAATAATGAAGAGAAAATACTAAAATTAAGCTCCTCATTAGAACCCTTGATAGTCCAACGACAACACCAAGGCCCTTCAGGATAACATTAAAGCCTTTACTTGGTCATATGAGCATATGCTAGGACTTGACCTATGTTTAGTGTAGCATAATATCATACTAGACCCTAGCATCAAACTGGTTAAGTAAAAGGTATGCAAAATTAGATTAGAATTTGCCCTAGCATTTCGTGATGAGACTAACTTTACCAAGCTAGTTTCATCTAAGCTGTTGATTACACAAATTGGATATCTAACATAGTGGTAGTCCCTAAGAAAAATGGGAGTATTCATATCTATATCGATTTCCATGACCTCAACAAGGCCACTATTAAAGATGATTTCTCATTGCCTAGTATTTATCAACTCATCAATACTACGACTGGACATGAGTTGTTATCCTTTACAGATGGGTTCTCAAGATATAACTAAGTTAGGATTAACCTAGAGCATCAATTGTACACAACCTTCATGACCCTTTTTTGTTACATAATGATGCCATTTTGTCTAAAGAATGTAGGAGCAACCTATCAATGAGCCATGACCTACATCTTTAGTGATTACATGCTATGGTTACTTAATGATTATGTTGATGATATAACCATCAAATTCAAAATAGCCAGTGATCATGCATGTGACCTAAACTTAGTACTTCAATGATGTCTCAAATACAAGCTTATAATTAATCCTAAAAATTATGTCTTCAACATTAAAATGGGTAAAATGCTTAACATTGTAGTGCATGAGACATGGATATATGTTGATCCTGATAAGATTAAGGTCATAACCAACTTATCACCACCTAGCAATCTTAAGGAACTACAAGGTTTACAAGGTAGATTACAATTTATTCATAGGTTCATCTTGAGGCTCACAAATAAGCTAAAACCTATGCAACACTTTCTTAAGAAGGGGGTTCACTATGAGTGGACTAACCAATGCTAAGAAGCCTTTGAGAATATTAAGGAAGAGTTGGCCCAACTACCTACCATATATCCTCCTTAAAAATATAGATCATTCTACATCTACCTTACAATCTTTGAGACCTCCATAGCCTCTTTGCTTTGTCAAAAATAAGATGATTAAGCAAAGTTACCTATCTATTACTTAAGCCATGAACTAGTTGCATATGAGACCCAATACAATGAGCTGGAGAAGACAACTTAGTCCTAGTCTTCTCTCTAAAGAAGTGAACATACTACCTCTTTAGGAGTCAAGTCAACATCATATGCAAATATAAGGTATTAAGAGCCCTAATGATCAACATATACAAGAGTAGCCATATAGCCTAGTCGAAGGTCATAACAACTAAGTTTGACCTACATTACATCTTCCAATCTTTAATAAAAGGTCAAGCTATAGCTACACAACTCATAACTTTTGGAGTTGAAGATAATGTAGCCATAGACCCTAAATTCCCTAATGAGCATATCAACATTGTTAACAAGGTACCCAAAAAATATGAGGCCATCATACATTTTGACTAAGCTTCAATTACTTAAGAAGCTAGTGTTGTCATCATCATAACATTGTCCTTTGGTGAAATCCAACATTTACCCTATCATTTTCAATTTTCATGCACTAACATCATATTGAAATATGAAGGATTAATCACAGGAATGATGGCAGCTCATAACCTAGGAATTACATGTTTAATGTTAAAAGGTGATTCGTAACTAGTGGTTAACCTAGTGATAGAAGTTTATGCATGCAAGGCTAAACATTTATAATCTTACTACAATCTAGCTAAAATACTCAGGCTATAGTTTACAGATGTTGGTATCCAATGCATTCCCTAAACTAAGAACACCTTAGTCGATGCCATTATGACCTTAGCGCTAAGTGTGATGCCAGATGTGTTTAGTAAGTTACCTTCCTTAATAGAGAATTGTGCTCTTCCAATTACACAAAATACTGAAGGTACCTTTATAGTCACCATTGGCAATGCCCCTCAACAAGAGTGGTATTACGACATTAAGTTTTACCTAACCCATGATGAACCTCCGTAGAACCTAACTACCTCTCAAAAGAATGCTATACGTAAATGATCAAAATAATATGTCATTATAGCCAATTAAACATTATGTTGAAGGTCCTATGATGGCATATTATTAGTATGCTTAGGCAAACTAGTAGCTCGCATAGTCCTTAAGCAAGTTCATGATGGAACATATGGGGAAGATATAGGACCTAGAGCCATGGCCACAAAGATTAGATGGTCAGAACACTATTGTTTCTATATGGAAAGCAACTACCTATAGAAGGTTAAAACTTGTGACACCTATCAATGGTACAACAACTTAATATGTGTACCACTGACTAAGTTACACATCACTTAGATCATATGATCATTCCAATGATGGGAAATCAACATAGTTGAACCAAGAACACCTAAATCCTCTATAGGACATAGTTTCATCATCACTGTAATCTAGTATTTTACATAGTAGGTTGAAGCTATCCCTCTAAGAAAAATAATGATGCAACAAGTCTATAAGTTTATCTTGGATAACATCATATCTCATTTTGGCTTACCTTTAACAATTGTTACAAAAAATGAATTGTAATTTAGTAGCCAAGAAATGCATACCTTTTTTCAACAACTAAACATTAAGAAATCATTTTCATCACCTTACTATCCATAGGCTAATGGCCAAGTCGAAGCTAGCAACAAGGTAATCCAAAACGTACTTAAGAAAATGTTAAGAAAAGGAAAATATAAATGGCATAAACAACTCTTGTATGCACAATGGGCCTATAAAAAAAACCTTTATAACCATAATTGGAGCCAACATGTATAGCCTAATTTATAAATTTTAAGCTATCATCCTTGAGGGTAGCTCTATATGACTTTATCAATGATGAGTAGAATAAGGAGCTATGTACCGTGGACCTTGATTCAATGGAGCAATGATAAATAAAAATGCTTACCAAGATCAAGAAATATCAAGAGAAGTAGAAATAATAGCATCATCACAATCTAAATAGGAAAAGATTCAAGGAAGTAGACCTTGTCCTGAATGTCATTCATGAAGAGGTAGCTGAATTTTTGATGAATTGGAAAGGACCTTTCTTGGTCACCAAATCCTATGAAAATGGAGCACTCAAGTTGATGGACATGGATGAGAAAGAATTAGCCAACCCATTCAACCATTCTAATCTCAAACCATATTACATATAACATTCATCCATTTGTTTGTAGCCTTGGTTTGCTTTTTTTTACAAGTTGGAGAAAGAATTGACATTGACAACTTCAATGCTCTACAACAAGCGAGCCTACATGACCCTCTACCTTTCTTTAGCATCTCAAAAACACTACAAATTTTATATGAATCTTTATAGCATGATACAAAGTTCACATGTTCTACTACTATTAACCAATGATGGTCTATATACACTTTCCACCTCATGTAATCTTTTGTAAACACATGTATTCTTTGACTTGCTTAGTTATACTCTTAGAGTTATGCTTGTAAGATGAGCTTGGATTTATTGTAAGGGTGTGATTCATTGTAAAGGATGAGTTATCATGTGACCTCAATATGCAATATCTAGTTAGCTTGTTTGATCTTGTCAATAGTGCTTACTTCACATCACCTCTATTACTCCTCCTGAGTCGTCACCCTGTAGCAAAATTATACCTTCCTTGCCTTGCTAATAATGAAAATCTATGTTTGACACTCATGAACCATGGCTATGTGACATCTCGTTCAACATGTTTTGCTGACTAAGTTCATTGAATGTAACATATCTCATTCAATGAGAAAATAAAGGTTAGCATTGACAACGAAGCCCAATGAAAGTTTCACTCTTGCAAAAAAGGAGGGAAAAAGGTGCCAAGAAATCAAAAAGGCCAATGTAGCCTTAAGTTAAGCAATTCAATGACTCTTTCAAAAAATGAGAGAGAGAGAGAGAGAGAGAGAGAGAGAGAGAGAGAGAGAGAGAGAGAGAGAGAGAGCGCGCCAGGTAGCCAAAGAAGCCTATTACTAAGTATTGGTTTTTATGAACATCACTAAGTAACCAGTAGTTCTAGTGTAAAGCATGAGGATCTCTTCAAATCAGCAAGCCTGTCAATGCCATACCATAACAATGATGTCCACATTTGGAATTCTTTGTTAACCCATGTAATCATTCTCTGATAGCCAATGTAGTCATTATTTTATCCCAAACTCTTGACATCATATTGTGACCTTGTTTCACCATCATAAGAACTTCTTGGCATGATTCAATAGCTACAAAATTAAGGAGAGGGAGCATTGGTGATGAACTTGTAGCAATATTTCATATTCTTTGTTAATGTCTCTTAGGTCAATCCTTGAAACATCAACAAAGAGGAACCAATGAAATACCTTAAGGAAAATTCATGTTGCAAATGGAAGATCATAGCCAAGTTTTTTATTGTAATTTGATGGGGATCTGAAGGTAGAAGTAATTACCCTATTTTCCCACCAAAAATCCTACCCAATGGCCTTGTATTAACAAGATTTTAAGCTATTTTCAATGTAAAAAAATGAGATTTACAGCCCACACATTGAAAGTTCCATTTATTCCAGCTTGTGGAGGTTGAAAATGCTCCAAAAACTACAAATTCTATTCATGGTAGCTTGTAGAGGTTAAAAATGCTCCACAAGCTTCAAATTCCATTCATGCTAGCTTGTGGAGGTTTAAATGCTTCACAAGCTACAAATTCCATTTATGCAAGCTTGTGAAGGCTAAAATGCTCCGCAAACTACAAATTCCATTCATGTTATCTTATAAAGGTTAAAAATGCTCCAAAAGTTGCAAATTCCGTTCATGCTAACTTGTGTAGGTTAAAAATGCTCCACAAGCTATAAATTCCATTTATGCCAGCTTGTGGGGGCTAAAAATGCTCCACAAGCTACAAAAATTGACCTTTTTAATCTCACACACTACACATTCCAACTTCACACATTGTGGTAGTGTGTGGAATTTGGGCTTCAAATTCATATGCTACACATCTCAATCACACACACTATGGTAGTATGTGGGGCAACATGTGACACTTGGGTTTTAAACCCATACATTTCACTTTGGCCAAGGAACAACTTGTTATGCTCAAAAACTGTAATAGATGCTAAGACAACAAATTTGTAGCCTATAAATACCAGATTTGATGCATCTTTCAAGACCTTTTTGATCAATCTCTTAGTAGATCACTTAGCAGAAAATAGCAAAATATTTCAATAGGTTTTTTATAGCCTTTTTACAACTTTGGCAGTGCTAATTTCTAAGCACAGAGGTAGAAATTTATTACAACCAATGTAGACTTTATGCAAAACATACCTTGCCATCTGCATCAAATCATAGTAGACGTATTAATTTCCCTAGCTTTAAAAGCCTTAAATTTATATCCTTTATCAACCTCCATTTCTATATTTATTAACTACAATTTTAATACATGATTTGTAGTTATTTCTTTTTTGTCATATTATTCTCTTATTTTACTTATTCTTGAATCTTGCATTGCATTCCCGTTTTACACATTTTCATCACAGTTTATCCCAAATTTTTGTGAAGTGATAATAGATTTTTCAAGTTCCTAATTCATCAAAAAGATTGTTTATGATGCTTCAAATCCTTTTTGAGGCTTGTGGATCTATGAGTTAGATTTTTCCACACATCTTTCATTTTTTCAGCATCGAAATTTTCTTGTCATTACAAACAATACATCGATAGTGGAGTGCTATGTCACAAAAGTGGAACATGATTAGATCCTAAAAAGCAAACAAAAATGTTAATAAAGCACTCCCTAATCCACTTAATTCTCTCAATCATACTCTCACTAGAGTAAATCACAGATACTTATTTAGTTTGACCAATGCAAAGTATGAAAAGACAAAGGAATAGTGAAAGATAGAAAGATAATTGAAAGTGAAAAGAGAAAGCACTAAAACAAGGGGAAGAATGCTAAAAACATCATCAATACACTAATGGTTGGATGCTATATCATAGAAGTGGGATACAACTAAATTCCTAAAATGGACGTCTCCCTTACCTCACTCATATAAATATTCATACACTTTACATCACTCTACACTCAACACTTCCTCATTGCATTGGGGTAAAGACAATCATTTGATTTCACTAATGCTAAATATAGAGAGGAATGGAAACATATGAGGAGAGGGGATGAGAGGTAGAAAATAGAAATATAGTACATGAGAGCAGAAATTATAGCTTGCAAAAATAGAAAGAAAAAAAGACCCATATACTTGTCATGAGGATGATGTTGTACCATAAGAATGGGGCATGGCTAAATCCTACACACTGTATGGCTGAAAAGGATGTCATATATACTATCAAAGTAACCCCTTCATATCCCACTTAATAATAAACCTAGTCAACGCCTCACATGAGGTATTAAGATATTTAGTCACTCAAAAACCTTACTAATTGTGTTTAGTACATAGACTAGAATGGGATAAATAGTATAATGAAATATGAAAAAAAAACACTAAGAGAAATAGTAAAAATGAAATAGAAATGGGGAGTAAATGTAAAATCATGCAAAATAAAATAGGCATTAGAGTAAACCTATTATCCCAACATAGTACATATCTCTTTGTCATGTAAAAGAATTGATAAATATCAAACTACTTGGAAAAACACATGTTCTATCTCAAACAATTAGTGGGTTTAATGTTGTGACTTGGAAAATGTAGTAGCACTTTAGAAAGCTTTTCTTTATAGGATCTAGAAGCTAATGTCCTTCCAAGTCAAATAAATTATAGATGTCATTTTGTACAGATTGAACCACTAGAAAAGGACCTTACTAGGTGGGGAACAACTTTGTATCTCTGCAATTTGGAAAATTGTGAAGGATTAGATTGCCTTCATGAATCTCTTTAATTTTGACATGTTTAGAATGAAAACATTACATATCTACTTTATATCCATATAGATGTTGAAGAGCTCCCTATCATTTTTCTTTTAGAAGATCTAACTCAACACATCACATGTTTTTATTATCTTAATCTAAACACCAATCATGAAGATCAACACAAAGAGAAGGAATATGGAGCTTAATTGGTAAGATTACCTCAGAATCATAGGTTGAAAAATATTAAGTATGACTAGTGGATATACAAAAAGTGGTACAATAAACCCATAGGGCATGGGATAGTTGTCTATGCCAATTGCATTAGATTTTATTAACCATGGCATGGAGGAAATAGCTGAGTTTTATTAGTGTATTTAGCTTGATCATTAGATTGATGGTATTGGGATGAAAAAAATGACTAGATGATGTGATACATAGAGTAGAAATCAACTACCTCTTTACTTTGGAACTAAGGTCCATAGTCAATTACAATTTGAAGGGGAAAACTAAAGCAAGTTATTATGTTCTCAAGAATGAAATGAAAAATGAAGTGGAACTTCGTGGAATGCAAACGAATAATCTCTACTTGCTTAGTGAAGTATTTTGTAGTAGTTAGAATGAATTGATGTTCAAAAAATGAAGAAGGGCTAATAGCACCAATAAGAAATAAATCCCAATTTTGATAAGACCATGTGATTTGAAACATGTTAAGCTCCTATGAAGAAAGGTAGATAATGGATATATGCCTTTGGAAAGCATCAAATGTCTTGACTAGATGGTAGGCATCTTTAGCCAAGGTTGGCCACCAGTAGCCTAAAGAAATGATGCAAGAAACTAAGTATGACCCTAGGGATCCACCATAAACTCCAATGTAAACCTGCTCAAGGACTATCTTAGACTTCATAAAACTAAGATAACATAGGAGAATGCTCATAGTAACCATATAAATAATAAAGTGATTAAATGCTAATTAATCTAGTTGCCATACAATACCTTAAGCTAATCCTAACATAAGCATATGTTCCCAGCTGCCGTACACATCATGAACATGCCTCAATGCTACTAGGTTACCAAGTGTAAATGCTATTGGAATTAGCAAGTGTTAACATATGCTCGAGGTGGTTGTACTTATGTGCATTAATTATTTGTATTCAACTATTTAATTAATGTGCATGAATGTAAATTACATAATAGTAAAGTGTATTAAAGTAAACATTATGCTAATTCTAAGGCTGTAAGGTTTATCAAGAAGTTTGTCTTTATTTTTGTTCATATAGAAGTGTCTAGGTACATCAATGTTTGAATAAATAATTTGTACACTTATCAACTCCTATTGAAGGTACTTAGAAAATATTCTAACTATTATGGGAACAAACTACAAGAGCTTTACTATGCTACTAAATGAATGATGTGATAAATGCAGTGGGTGCATACATTTATATAGGCAAGACCAAACACTTTGTTGATGAATATGCGTTGATGGGTACACATTGATATGTACACGTCAATACAAATACATTAATGGGTACACATCGACACAAATATGTTAATGCGTACACGTTGATGAGGTCATGTTGATGCATGTCCATCGATGTTACCTTACAACAATGATTCATCATATCCCCATGATTGACTAAAAGCTCATTCTCAAGTGAAAAAAATGAGGAACAAGTTCTTAAAAAATTTGGGAAGGTATTGATCCATTGACTAACTACTTGAATAATGCAAACTGAAGCTAAGTGCTCAAGTGTACAGATATAGAACTTTTACAAAAATAGGTATTCATGGAAATAAAGTTAAACACTATTACAAAATTTAACAACAAAAATCCCTTTGACAAGCAGAGATAAGAAGAAAATCAAATGGTCCTAGGAGAGGGAGGCTCCTGAGATGCTAAAGAATCTTCCCCTACCTCTGATGCACATGGTGGTTAAGCTTGAGATTATGGTGATTGTGGTTGTTCTGCTGCATCTATGATTGCTAGTGGAAGATGAAATGCATCCAACAATTCTTTCATCTTCTTCTCCTTACTTAGGGATTATACAGAGTTCATGCAACATCACCTGATGTGGACCAATACAAGAACATCCCATAGATAGGGCATGGTAGGGAAAAACTTCTTAACATTGATAAACTAGGTAGCGAATTACTTACGTTCAATGTCAAATGCTCTTATAGCATTCTGCAGCTCATGGTAGTCATTCATTCTTTTGGTCAATTTCTCAACCATTGATCCTTGATTTGTGAATCATGCTCTAAGAACTTTGAGTTTAGCATTGGTTGTTTATAGCCTTTTCTTTGTGTCTTTATGGTGTTTGAACTCAGCCCTTTACAAAAGGTATTAGCTAGCCACTTAATTTTCTAGTTATGACATCGACTTTCCAATAGTTAGCATTTCGAAGTTCACATAATGGAGGTTGGCTAACTCCATGTACTCCTTCATCTGCTTAATTTGCAACTCCTTGAGGCAAATTTTAGCTTTGTTGTATATGTTGAGTCCATCCTACCACACATTGCCTCCTTGTTGGAGTTGCTAGAGGGTCTCGTTAACCTTTTCCTTCATTAGCTAGATCTCCTTTAAGAGCTCAACCTAGTCCCTATAATGGGTTTCCACCCATTCAAATTTCAAGGCCTCATTCTTCCAAGTGGTTGTCTCAGTTGCTATTTTTTAATGCAAGACACAAACCTCCTTCATCAAGGGATTATGATTCTTAGTAGTCAACCTCCTCAAAGCTAAATTCACATTGGCAAGTTATTATTGTTGTTGTTGCACAAACTCCATCATTTGATCTTTCTAGTTCTCGACATTCTGTAGGTGATAATTTTCCTAAGTAAAAAGTAGATTCTCTTAGTGGACATCTAACAAGTCCTTTTCAATGTTGTAGGCAATGGCATTTGCTAAGAATTGGCCAAAGACCACTGCCTCCTTTGCATTCTTAGCCTCTCTTATTTTGTTTTGAAGCTACTAGAAAGATTTATCTCTTGTTATGGCCTAGTTGAGAATGGTAGGATCAACTAGACGAGCTCTTAATTTTACAACCTTGGTAACCAATCATTAATTATCAAATGTGGCTGCATCAAGTTGGACATTGGTAATAAGAAGCTTGCCCCTAGCTTCCAATAGCCTTAATTGGGTGGCAGTGATGTTATCTGGAAGATCAAGACCCTCAAAAGTAGTTACCTGATTCCTACAAGTCAATCCAGCAATTCTTTGTGTTGTGCTACACTAAACTTCCCACTTGTTGCTCTTGTAGATATTTGCACATCTAGCACAGAGGCCATAGGAATGTTGAGTACTTCTATCACTCTATCAACCACCATCTCTATTGCTATTTCCTCCCCTTGGTGTTGCATCACCAATATAATTGGTCCCTCGTCCTCCTCCAAGTGCACTAAGAAAGTAGCAGCATTGCCATAGATCTCTGGGAATTATCATTGTCCTTAAAGGGGCACTATTAGTTCTCAAGTACTAGGACATGGCCTTGTGTACACCTACATCCTTTGGATAGAAAACAATGGCACAATCTCTTCTAGCTAGTTTATGATTCTAGTAATCTCATTGAGATGGCTCATAGCTGGGCAGTAGAGTGATGGGTCACCACCACTCAATCCTACCTACTACTACTACAGAATTTGCTCACAGAGCTTGTGCATGCGCTCAATGATAGCATGAGCCTCTAGCGTTTTTTCATCATGAGTGGGTGGTGGTGGTGGCTACTCCTCTTCTTACAACTTGGAGGACATCTTATCCTTCATCATTTTTGCCCAAGAGGCAACAAGAGCATGACGAAGGTTATCATTCGAATATCAAGCTATTCATTTCCATTTGCATAATTTTTGAATTAGGCATGGAAAGGGGAGTGTCTTTCTCCTATGATCATTCTTCTTGAAGTGATTTTCGATTTGTAACTAGATCAAATATGGAAGATTAATTAAGAATTTACCACTTAGAGAGGCATAGGCATGGGCAGAGAAGGTTGTAACTTTACTTGGTGTCCCTGTTGACTTGAGGTGGTAGGCTATGATTTTGAAGTACATCCTCTCTACCTTAGTGAATGTACTATATTCTTTACAATCAACTCCATTTCACCATTAGACCTAGTCCTTTTTCACCTCTGGGTCTGCTTACATTGACATTTTTGCTAAGGTTACGCAAGTGTTTGGCAACCTACGGGCCTAAGAGATGACCTCCATCGAGTAGGATATAATAATGTCATTGATCTTCACTATGGCATTAGTTTGCTTGTTATTCTAGAAGAGGTATGTTTTCCTGATGTACCATTCCCCACTAGAAGTAAGGATGGGCTACATGGGAGAATTTTGAAGTTGTTTCTTAACTTCTTCTAGAGCCATGTCCAAGAAAGGATCAAAGTTTAGCTCTTGGAGGATTGCACTTTAGACCTCCTTAGAATGAACTTTCCTTAGGCAAGCATCAATCAAAGTGACCTCAAGGTTTGTTCTAGGTCATGGTGCCTCATCTTGGTTTGATTACTCTATTTCAGTGATGAGAATCTGTCAGAAAAATTCCACTTTAGGCTCCTCCTAATGAGGTCCCATCACATGGGTTTCTGCTGCTTGTTCCTGGGGCTTCTCTGGCTACTAGCCCCTTCCAATTCTTGGCCACTTGTCCATTGGTTGCAATGGTCATGCCTCCACTCCACATTTGGGTCTTGGTGCCATCTGTAATCACAACATAACCAAGGATTAGCATTTGATGTGTAACTAAGAAGACTTGGATACCTCATCTTGTTTGATCTTATTACACTTTGGCTATGTTATGATTATGGTAGATTGATTATTTTAATATTATTTTGCTCAAATGGCTACTAGAGTTCATTGTAAAGGTTTAACTATCATGAATTAGTGATTTTAATATTCGTTTATTAGTTAGACCTTATGGGAGTTAGAAAAATTTAAAAAAAAATCATTAAAAACCTAAGGTTTGTGACCCCCATGACATAAAGCTCACCTCTAGTAGCTATAGGAATGAAGAATGGGGTTAACTGGACAAGCGGTTGGAAAGTTATGTGCTTTGGAAGGCTCTAGGCTATGAAAACAACAAAACCTCCTTCTACATATGAGAGAAAATGACAAAAAATTGGCTAAGTATTGTAGTATTCATAGGTGTCTTTTTGCTACATTAATGTGATAACATCGATGGGATCACATTGACACATGGGTCTCCATTAACAAGGTCCCATTTATGTAGCAATAGATCAAAAGTTTGACATTTGAAAAACTAAGTAAAGAAAAAGAGTTTTATCACAAAATTGGAGTTCATGGGAAGCCAGGAAAGCCAAGAACATTATGAAATGTGTGAGGAGGGCTATAATAGACATAAAAAGAAGATTTAATTTGGAGAATATGAGTTAAGGAGTGCAACACTAGATGCAAGTAATATGGAATGTGAAAGATTTGAAAGCAAAAATGTGTAAGGGATGAGAAACTTAACCAATCCAACCAATGAGTATGCAAGTTGGTCCTCCCCATAACAGGCTCATGCCCTTAATTCCCTTGCATGCCCTCAAACCACTGAGTCCAGGGGCCCCATGGATGAATAATAATTTTGATTAGTTAAGGACCAAATCATCAAAGAAACTATAAAATAATTATGACCATATCAAACAATGACATTGAAATAACATGAGAAAAGGAAATGAGGTGAGTGACAGGAACCATACGTGGATGAGAGAGTGTGGAATAGAGTCCCATATCGTTGTCACATGAAGTCCAAGTTAAGACCAACCACTTATAGTAACTTTGCATTGATACTCTTAGACTAGTCCAGCCCCAAAGGTGCAATAATATCCCACTAGATCAAAAATCATCAAAGAAACTATAAAGTAATTATGACCATATCAAACAATGACATTGAAATAACATGAGAAAAGGAAATGGGGTGAGTGATGGGAAGCATACGTGGATGAGAGAGTGTGGAATAGAGTCCCATATCGTTGTCACATGAAGTCCAAGTTAAGACCAACCACTTCTAGTAACTTTGCATTGATACTCTTAGACTAGTCCAGCCCCAAAGGTGCAATAATATCCCACTAGATCAATCATCATTCCAAAGAGAGAAGAAAAGAGAAGTAGGAAGTGAGAAGGGCCTTAGTTAGAGGGGTGCCTTCAAGCATGGGTAACATGTCTTTCCAACCCCATAACCAATGCTTGTAGCCTATTATTAACTCTAAGGAGTGTGCATTCAATTCTCATTTTTGTATGAGAACCACACCATGCAAAGACATAGCTTCTTATTATTGGTACTAATGCACCCCGAAGATACTAATGCACCTAAGAGGGTAGGAAAGTACAAAAAGTGTCAAATTCCCTTGAAGTCACACCCTTTTTTATCCATTTAATCCATCCTAAGTTTGGAAACTACCAAGGTCACAAGTTCATTATAAGTTGAAGTTACCAAGGGATCTCATATTTTCAAAATAAGAGAACATCATAGATTTGTGTGGATCGATGCGTGACATGGACTTACTACTTGTTAATCATGAAAAGAAACAATGTCTCAATTATCAACATCAAAATTCAAAGATATAACCCTTACATTTGTAATAAAATAACATTATATAGTATAAACCACCATTAATTAGTAGCTACAGTCACACCAAGTCCTAGTGACAATAAAGAGAGAAAAGAAACTCATAAGAAAAATGCAAACCAAATAAGGTCATATATAGAAAAAATTGTAAAATAATCAAGAAAGAAAAACATACTATAAATGATGTAAAACAAAAAATCATGAAAACTAGAAAAAATGAAAAACTAAAAAGCCACTTTAATTTGTTTAGCATGGATGACCATCTCCCCCATGACTAAGTTGGAAGGATGAGATCCAAGAAATCAAGCATGCTTGTCTATCTATTGAGGTGTTGTGGTCATTGGCTATCCTTGGTTCATAGAAAGGCTTGAGTTGTTACATGTTGACTAGAAGTTTCTTGCTTAGGCTTTCAAGTTTGTAAATTAGCATTTCCCCAAATTAAAAGGTTTCATAAATAATATAAGGTTCCTCCTATAATTTTTTGAGCTTAATTCATGATGGCACGTGCATGGGATTCCAATATAGAACCTTATCTCATAGTTGAAATTTCACCTTCCCGATTCTAAGGTCATGTTGTTGCTTGTTATAGGCCTTGTGCATTTCATAGCATGATAGGACCACTAGTTGATTCTCATCTAGCAAGTTGAGATTCATTATGCATTCCTTTTATGCCAGGTTTAGCTCTAAGCTAAGAACACAAACTATTAAAAGTATAGGGATTTCCATTTAGATAGGAAGTATTGGTAATTTTCTATACATGAGCTCATAGGGAGAGTAGTCAATAGGCAGTTTCCATGTGGAATGATAGGCCTAAATGGCATCATTGAGTTTGGAGCTCTAATCCCTTCTATATTTACTAACAGTTCTTGTTAGTAATTTTGTTATCTTCTTATTGGTGACCTCCGCTTGACCATTGGCTTGGGCATGGTATGGAGTTGTCAATTTATGTTCAACCCCCAAGTGTTGCATGAGTTTCTAGAAAGTGGTGCCTATAAAATGAGTTTCATTATCAAAAATAACTACACGTGGAATCCTAAACCTATTTACAACATGTTGTTGTACAAATTAGGCCACTACAGAGGATGTGCGCTTGGGGATGATGATAACTTCTACCTATTTTGTATAGTAGTCAATAGCTATGATTATATACACCTTCCCATTGAACATGGGAGTAATGGACCATACAAAACTAATGCTCCAAATGTTGAAGGGCTCTAGTCGTTTGATCCACTATTGGACCCCTCCATACGAGTGGTTATCCCACCATCACTTTGACAACGATCAAAGAAGTCAATCAAGTGATGGATGTCCTTGAAAAGTCAATCAAGTGATGGATGTCCTTGAAAAGTATAGGCTAGTAATACCTTGCCATGATGATTTTAATGGCCATTCATCTCCTAGCATAATGAACCCCACAAGGGCCCTCATGTGCATCTTGGAGAGCACATAGTTGATCATCATCAAGAACACACCATCAAACCATGCCAACAGTGTAAACCTTGTAAAGGTTATCATTGATCTCTATTAAATGTTTGACATAGTGAAGAACATGTTTTTGCTTCTAGTTGTCCACTCTTGTGACATATATGATGTGAGTAGGTAGACAAGGATGTCATCATACCAATTGTTTTCCTTGGGGTCTCATTTAGTAATAGCTCTAGTGAAGAGGCATTAGGAAATTAATTTTAAAGTTATCTCTCCTCCTCTTTATTGTCCCATCACAATCGAGACAAATAGTCAACTACCACATTCTTAATTTCCTTCCTTTCCATCATGGTTAAATCAAATTCTTGTAAAATTACCTTATTACATTATGGTCCATGTGCACAAATACCTTGTATCCAAGCACATAGTGCCTAAATTTCTCCTAGGCATACACCACTATCAGTAGTTCTTTCGTAGTGATGATGTAGTTTAGTTGTGCATCCATAATGCTCTTGCTCACATAGTGGATGCAATAGAGATTTTTTTGATCATCTAACTATGTGAGCACAGCTCCTAAGGGTTAATTAGATGTGTTCATCATAATATGGAATGGTTAGAACCAATTAGGTGCTCATAGGATTGGTGATTCTATGAGCTTTTATTTAAGGTATTGGAATGCATGTTCACATTTCTCAATCTAGAAAAATAGAGCATCCTTCTTTATTAGCTCCACCAATGGTTTCACAATCTTATAAAAGTTCTCAATGAAGCATCAAAAATAGCCAGTGTGGCCAAGGAATGATCTCACATCTTTGATAGATTTAGCTTGTCAAGTTATTTCTTGGATGAGCCTTATTTTTTCAAGGTCCACCTTAATCCCCTTCTATGATATTCTATGCCCTAGTACAATGTCCTCTTGGACCATCAAGTGGCTCTTCTACTAGTTGAACTTTAGGTTTACCTCCACACATCTTTTCAACACTTAATCTAGATGGTGCAAGGCTTTCTCAAACATAGACCCATAGCTGGAGAAGTCATCCATGAAGACTTCCACCCTGCTATTGATTTACTATTGAAAGACGCTAAGGACAAGGTGTTGAAATGTTGCAAGGACATTGCATAGGCTAAAAGGCATCTTTCTATATGGGAAATTCCCCTAGGAACTTGTGAATGTGGTTTTGGCTTGATCCTCAGGTGCTATCTGGATTTGATTATTGCTATGAAATTTTGTCCAACACCTAGTCAACAAATGGCAAAGGAAAATGATTATTGAATGTTTTCATGTTCAACAATCTAAAATCAATGCATACCCTCCATTTCCCACCTTTCTTAAGCATAATCACAAGTAGGCTAACCCTCTCACTATGTGTAATGGGATAGATGAACCCTACCTTGAGGAGTTGCTCAATCTCTTTTTTGACAATTTGCTTGAGCTTGTGGTTCAACCTTTTCTATGGCTACCTCTTTGGTTTAATGAAGAAACATATATAGATTCAACGTTAGCATATCCTTGGTTCAATTCCTATCATCTCATGATTTGACAAAGCAAAGTTTGTTGACCATTTGTTGATGACCTCCAATAGCTTCTTTTTCTATACAGGAGCAAGATTGACATTGATGATGATCAACTTCTCATTGTTCAAAAAGGCATATTCCATTCTAGCTGGTAGAGTCTTTAACTCAAGGGGCTCCTATTTGAAGCTCTTAGGGATTGTCAACTCTCCCTAATTGGTTTCATCATGTTCATCTAGTTCATCCATGCCTTCAGCATAGGCACTTGTGAGGCTCTCAATCTTTTCCATGCATAATGTTGAACTACTCTCTATTTCAGTTATCAACCACTTGGTGCCCTCCTATTTTGTGGTTATTGCATACAAGAACCTTCAAACCTCTATGACATCTACATATTTCTTACATGCTATGAGTGTTGTAGTTTTGACAGTTCATAATTTTTGCACACAGTTGCATCTTATATCAGTATACATGATGCATGAAATGTGCTTCTTCTTTATCTTTCTAAATTCATTCTTGTTAGAGATCTTCAGGGAGAGGTCTCTAATTCCCAGCCACACATCAATTGTACTCAACCAAGATCTTTCCATAATGATGGGAAAGTCCCTCTTGTAGTTATCCATTTGTATCACCAGGAAGTCGACAAGATATTACGATCCACAAATGGTGGTCACAATGTCCTCCACCAATCCCAAGGGGATAGTGATGGATTGATTTGCTAACTCTAAGTGAATGTTGCACTTCTTGACTGAAGGCAAGTTCCAGGTTTTGTACATTTCTTATAAGATTAAATTAAGACTAGAACTTGAGTCTAGAAGAGCCTTACAACATTCATTTCTAATGATTTGCAAGTAAATGAGGGAACTCCTAGGATCAAATCTCTTCTTGGGAAGATGGTCAGCCTTTATCCAATTAGTAATAGCATGGGTCAACATTACCATGTGTACTTTAGGAGGCGTTTTGTTTGAAGGGAGTTTGAAGGACATTGTGGAGGAGGAAGGAGAAGAAGCAAGTTTAACAACTGTAGGTGTTTGTAGGGACTTGGTAAGACTGTTGGTTCTAAAAAAGGATCTTTTGAGGCTTAGTATCAAAACCAGTTGGCTGGGGGAACCAGATTTAAGTTCACAACCCTTGTGACATTTCTATTCTACAGCTAGGCTGGTATTTCACCTTACATAGATAGAGCAAGTGGTAAAGGAGTTGAGGATTGAGGTGCAAGAGTAGAAGGATGAGGAGGGTAATTGGGAAATGAAGATTTCCCCCTTGGAGATGGTGCTCTATAATACTTAGGAAGGTAGTAGTGGTGCTAAAAACAAGCATGACTAGAAAGGTCATGTGGAGAAATGGGTTGCTAAACATAGTACTCATATAAATCTTGCTAATGGTAAGGGTATTGTTGCCTTGGTGGTGGCACCTTTCACGAATATGGGTGTTGCTATTGTTGCTAATACTCATGAGGTTGAGGTGGCACTCCACTCATATAATAGGCTTGTTGGTGGAATTACCTATAGTTGCCTTGAGGATAAGGAAACCTCTCAGGTGCTTGCCATTTTGCCAAGAAAGGATTCAAAGTGTACATCTTGGATTCCTGAAAGTATGACATAATTGGACAACATATCTTAGGATGTTCATATTGGCAAATGTCACACCCATCATCATCTATTTTAGAATCCACAACCTCTTCCACTATAGCAGCTTTCTACTTATCCCTTTGATGGGCACATTTAGCTTCCTTCTTTCTTCTTTTGTTATGACCACTAACTCCTTGCTTTTTTTTCTCCTCAGTAATTCTTAGAGCCATTTGGAATTTTTCATCCAAGGAATCCCACATTTTATCAACCTTAGACAAGATTTTAAAAAAAAATTGTATTGACAAGGTTTTTCATTATACCACTTCATCAAGTTGTGTCTTATTCTAATTATCACAAAATTGAACCTCCCTTTTGCAAATGGAAAGGTCCCAATTGTACTCCTCTACACTTTCCCTTTTCCTCAGCTCACCTTCTTCCTTAGCCACCTACTCAATTAGCCTTTGAATGTGATGGAACCTTAGCTCTGAAAGCCTCCCTTGGGAATAGATCCCAAGAGTTATCATTGTTTCTATTTAAATCCCATCTATGATATGGCGTAGTTGTTCCCTTTAAGAACTCATGGCTTGGGCATCAGTGTAACAGAAAGTAATACTTGCTCATGGTCTCATCCAAGAACTCATGGTGCCTTAATTCCAACCTTGAATCTACCTTCTCAAGCAAGACACTTGGAAGTACATCTAATATTTATCATTAAATAATCCAAGCATTATAATCCATTATCAGATTGATTTTGGTTCCAACGATTGATACCAATTTTTATCTTCCTTGACAAGTGTCCTAGGGAACAACTTTAATTTTTTTCATTTTTTCTCTATGTTCTATAAGGTACATGCATCATGAAAGGCTTAGAGATGATTCTATGGATCAAAATTTTATCCCCCTTTGAACTTAGGGATATTATTCATGTCCAACTATTTGATCTAGTTGTCCTTCATATTCCTTGATATCCTCATAGCCTTTGTAATGTTCAGCATGTTTCTAGTGATAAGCAGAGGCTCATCATAGTCATAATGTTCTTTGTGGCCCCTATCATGGCCATGATGCCTATGATGCTCTATGTTGCCCCTTCTTTATTTGTCGTGGGCCTCCCTTAATTACCCATGCCCTTAGTTTCTACTATTCTGGTGGGATCTGTGGTCATCTCTATCTTGTCGATCACCTCCATCATAGTTTCTCCCCATGTGGCTTTGGTGAAAGTTGAAAGAGGAAGATGATGAGGAAGATGAAGGTAAAGATGAAGGAGAGCCAACACTAGAATGGTGTCCTCTTCTTTAGTCCCTACCACAATCACCATGTTTGTCATTATCATAGTGGTTATCATTGTCCCTGCCTTAACTCCCTTCCTTTGAGGCTCCACAGTCATGGGATTTGTTCTTCCCTAAACTAGGGTTATCTATGATGGAATGTAGATGCTGATTGAGGGTCTCCTCATTAAGAAGAGGAGGAAAGTCAATGTAATAAAAAATTCCTAAGAAGAAGTCTTCCTCTTTGTTTTGGCATAGTAGGAATAAGGGGTTTGTGAATTGTTTGCATTTTATGCCTCATTACAAGCTTCCACTTGCTAATCTTTCTTTCTCTATGCCTCTACAGGAAGATAATCCCAGTAAGCATGATCTTGCATCTTGTACTCAACATTGAATTTTGCAATGCCCAATATGATGAGATTATGGTGCAGCATTGCAAGAACTAATTGATCAAGAGGCAACATGATGTTTCCCACCATGTTCCTCCACTACAATTGTTCATCCTAGTGTAAGATGAAAGCAAAATTTGGAGTGTACTCATCCAGATGCACAAAGACCACTTTGCATTATTGGGACATAGGTGGTTTCAGGCCTTCTTACCTTGGATTAGAATTTCCCATGAATGGTGTTAGAGAATCTTCCCTAAAAGAAGAAGCCATGTTAGTATTTAGGAAACAATGTGTTTTTTGGAATTCTTTATTATAGTAATGATTTTACTTTTAAGTTCTTTACAATATCGTTAAGTGATTTCACTAACGTCCTAGGTAGTTCACATAACTAACTAAAGTCCTCGACAATGGTGCCACTGATGAGCATTAAGTAGTCCCTACACCTAACCATACTAATCACCAACATTCACTAAGTAATCTGGTCAAATTCTATAGACTTTAGCTTTCTAAGTACATATTATCTAGGTAGTGAACTTAAGAACTTGATCGTTTTCTTCTCATTTCCACTTGTGAAGGTAAAATGATATGGTTAAGTGTAACTAATGCACATAATTTGTATAAATTTTATATAATTATCTATTTATCCTAAGCATGAAAATAAAGTGATTAAATGCTAATCAATCTAGTAAGTATCTAATACCTTAAGCTAATCCAAACATAAGCATTCATTCCCACCTATCATACACATCTTGAACATGCCTCAATGCTACTGGGCTACTAAGGGTAAATGCTACTAGCATTACTAAGCGTTAACATATGCTCAAGGTGGTTGTACTTATGTGCATTAACTATTAGTATTGAACTAATTAATTAATGTGCATGAATGTAAATTTCATAACAATAAAGTGCATTAAAGTAAACATTATGCTAATTCCAAGGCTACAAGGTTTATCAAAAAGTTTGTCTTTATTACCATTCACACTAAAGTGTCTAGGTACATCAGTGTTCGAATAAAGGTTCGTACACTTCTCAATTCCTACTACGGGCATCTAGAAAATATTCTAATTGTTATGAGAACAACCTATAAGAGCTTCTCTATGCTACTAAATGAATGATGCCATAAATGTAGTAGTGCATGCATTTATATAGGCAAGACCAGACACTCTATTAATGCATCTTTTAATGTGTCAATGAGTATGTGTCAATGTGCATGCCTCGACAGGGTCGCATCAATGTGTACCCATTGACACTACTCAACAATGATGATTCATGAACTTTAAGAATGTTATCTTTGAAAATCACAAATACCTTAGCATTAAGAAGGTAATGCCTCTAGTTGTCAAGAGTGAAGACAAGACTTAGATAGGATTTCTTTGTGTTAGATTATCTAGTCTCACAATCTAACAAAGGATGAGATATATAATATATGAGAATATCAACTCCATCTTCTCATCTTTGAAAGAGTATGGTGGATATGGAATGGTCAGATTTGGAAAGATAAAGAAAAAATAGATTGATCAAATTATGAAGGATGTAAAATGGGAATGGTAGTTAAGCTTCTTTGATGAAATTAAAGGCATTTTGATACTCCTCATTCCAAATGAAAGAGATGGATTTTCAAAGCAAGTGAGACAAAGGATGAAGATGATTGAAGATGACCTTGTAGAATACACATATCTCAAATATTTCTAGATGGTATAAGATAGCCTTCACATTGTTGAGGTTGATAGTTATACCTTCTTAAGATACAAGATAACCTAACATCTTACTTGTAAGGACTCCAAAAATATATTTCTTAGGATTAAGACATACCTTAAAGTTATCACAACAAGTTAAAGTCTAGTCTAAGTTAGAAGCATGATCAATTTCTAGGGTATATTTCATGGTCAAATCATCAACATAATCGTTAACTATTTTAAACATCATATCATTGAAGATGAAAGTCATAACTTGTTCATAAGAAGCTCCAACATTTTTTAAGCCAAAAGGGCATTTTAGCGTAATAAAATATTCCCTAAGAGGTCATGAAAGTAGTATATTGCTATGCTCGAGATTTATCTGGATTTGGCTGTAACCAAAAAATCCATTAATAAAGAATAGAAGAGCATGACTAGCTATGGAGTCTATGAGTTGTTTGATATTAGGTAAAGAAAATTCATTCTTATGCATAACCTTGTTAAGGTATCAAAAGTCAATGCATATATGAATGAAATCATTCTTTTTGGAAACCATAATCATGTTAGAAGCCCTATTAGAATAGTCAATAAGATAGATGAATCTAACATTATAGAGTTTAGTAATCTCCTATTTTATAACAAGATCTATAGTATGATGAATTTTATAACCTTTTTCTTGACAATTTTAGAGCCTTCCTCTAAGATAATGTTATGTTAAACTAGCTTTAGATATAGACCATGCATATCATTGTATCCCCAAGCAAAAGCAATCAAATGCTTTTACAAAGCTGTTAAGATAGCTTCTCAAAGATCTTAATAGAGAAGAGCACTAAGCTAAATAGTCTTTTGTTCACCCTTATGGCTTAGCATAGGTAAGTTGATCAAGTTATCATTCATTAAAATAGAATTCCAATCAAGAAAATAGAGGTCTAATTGAGATAGAAGTTCATTCTATGTAATGTCTAAAGAGAATATAGAAGCTAAAACTAATTTTAAATCTTCAAAAGAAAGATTTAAAGTCTAACATACCTAGCTTGAAGGGTTTTAATGTGTTACATTAAAATCTTAAAGGAGATTCTAACATAAGTATCAACATGAAGTTAGTATATTTTAACATGTCAAAATCAATTGAGAGATTTAATGTGAAAAACTGTGTTTTCAACACTAAGTCATTTTTGACATTTGTTATAGGGATGCAGTAGCACCTAATCTCCTTGTCATTGAGCCTATGTTCTTTCTCATGGGTAAAAGGACCATCCTATAGAATAAATGGAGAAATCTAGGGTCTATCAAGAATAAGCCACTTTTTAACGATGCTACGTTGATGTCATAAAAGTTTTGGGCTCACCAAGGAGCAGTAGATTTTCTAAAATTTACATCACTTACTTCCACATTGTGATATGAATGGGCGTGGGAGAAGAAGTCTTCCTACAAGCTTTGAAGGGAATCTTGCCAATATTCTTTGCAAAATTCACAAAAATAATATTTGAAAAGTTTTCCAAGACTAAAGAATTATCTAAGGATGTTTTGGTGTATAAAAAATGTTTGGACAAGTTGTGGAAGAGAAGGGAATATTGGCAATTTAGTGTTGATAAGAAATTGCTCCTAAAAATCTAGACTTCTAGGGTAATATCTAATCCTCCAAGCTCTCAAATTTTTGTTGAGAGATTAGTTAGTAGTTTAAGAGTTAAGAAGTATTCCAAGTTAGCCTTGCTTCAACTAAAACTAAATTTGACATTATTATGCAAGTTTGTTGATCTAGATGTGCAAAGTCCTGATCACTTGGAGTTTTTGTAGAATCTATTGCAAGATATTTCCTAGCATCACAACTAGAGACCTTAGGCAATGTCCCATTTCAATGTTCAGTATAAGGAATTAAGACTACATAGGTTTTGAAGTAAATACAACAACCAGGGATGGCTTCATCATTTATGGAATGAAGTCCAAGTGGCCAAAGAGGTCAAGGATCATCCTAAGGCCTAAAAGTAAGTATTAGAGTTTTTTTAAATAAAAGAGATAGATAGAAGATAAAAAAATAATTAAATGTGCTTAATTTTAGTCAAAATAAGCATCAATGATGCTAAATTTATTGACATCATGAGAGCGGTAGAGAAGTTTGAACTTAGGTCCACTGGTAAGGATTAAAGTGTTTAAAAGTGATTATTTGAAGGAGAATGAATCAAGTACTTTAATAAGTTCAATAGGATTGGAATTTTGTGGGCTTTAAGATTAAAGCATCCCTACCCAAGTGTGGTAAAATGTGTAGGCCTAATAAAAAGCTACTCAGTGGAGAAGGTTATTTTTATAGTTGTGTATATTATAAATAAGTTATTGTTACTTGGGACCCAACTACACTAATGTATTGGTTAGGTTTTCTAGAGAAGGAAACAAAGATTGATAGTTTGAAGCTTAGCTTAGCAAAACTATTAGTCATGGAGGAGTGGGTTATGTTAAGGAAGAAGAATATCATTAACGTACACAAGGGAACAAATGAAAATTTGAAGAAGTTATTCCCTTTATTTATTAAAATCCTATTTTGTAATAAGATATGTCAAAAATGAAAGTTGGCCCAAAGGAAAATGTATGGGTTATATGGAATGATGTCATAAGGGAGGGTAGTTGATTGAGCATTAATTATCTATCAAGGGATAGTTGAAGAGGTAGAGAAACTATTCCAAGAGGATAAAAAAGAAAAGAAGAAGAAGGTGAGCAAGAGGCTTAATTTTTGGTTTTATTACAGATTAATAAAGGCTATGGCAATATTATTTTTAAAATGCAGGGAGAAGCATTCTAATTTTGCTTCAAAAGTAGACTTCATACCTACATTGTGTCAACACATGAGTCTAATCTCTATATATAGTATTGAAGGAGGTGGTCCTTGGACATTCGTATCAAAGACTAAAGAAGAAGTGGACTCATCCATGTCTGAAAGCATTGAAGATCCTAACAAAAAAAAATAAGTGGAGACAAAGAAGCAAGGAAGAAGGGGATCTTGGAATGTACCTGAGAATAGTGGTAAAAGGAAGAGCTTCAAGAAATCTATTCAAAGACCCCATAAATAATGGTCTCCTAGGTAAAGATAGAATAATGAATAACTAAGTTTATCTCTTTCCATCATATTTTGCTAAGTGTAAATGATGTGATGTAGTTTTTAGTTTTAACATTATTAAAGAATGACGTGATACTAACACTTTGATTATTTTTTTGAGACTGCCTAAGACAAGATAACCTTAGAACAAGAAGTCAAGAAGCTACATTCCAACCTTCCTTTAATTTGTGAAGGTTAGAAGAAAGGTATGAGGAGAGAGAAACTAGATTTCTTGAATGACTTGGTTTCATCAAAGGAAAATGAAGGGGAAAAACAAAGTTTGAATTCATTTTCTAACCTCTTTAGTTTAAACCTTGATGAAATAGGTCAAGAGGAGCAAGAAAGCCAAGAGAGAGGGAGGGATGAGCTACTAGAATTGGAGATCCCATCTCCATCTTCTATAAATATCACTCCAACTAGCAAATCAATTGTGAGTAATTCGAAGATTTGCAAATGGATCAAGAAGGTAATGAATTCAAAGCTCTCCACATAATATGGTAAGTATGTTTGATGTCATGTCAAAAATTGAAATTCAGTATTATAGATGTAGAAAATAAGTAACTATTTCTCCTCTTTTCCAGAGATTAAAAGAAAAAGTTGGGCTTGTGTAAAAGACAACTAGAGGATTTGCCAAAAGATATGGATAGAAAGCTAAACTTAATCTCTCTAGAATAAGGTAATCAATTTAAACATTATCACTAAAATAATAATGTTTAATATTAGTAATAAAGAATTTGATGTTCTCTTTTGTTATGTAGAATTAAGAGTTAATCTAAATAAGGGTCAGGTGGCTTTCCATGATTTAGCAATAAATGTAGATATAGTAGCAAAGAAGGTAGTTGCAAACAAAATAAGAATAGCTCTTAATTATGTCAAGGATATGGAAGTATTGGCTATAGAACAAGCCAAAATGTCATACTCTTAGACTCCTTGGAAAAAGTGCATAAAAGGAAGATAAACATGAGAGGCAGGTAAGGATGTTATCTAACTAGGTGAAGCTGTTAGAGGCATAAATAAGAGGCACCAGTATGGTTAGATACAACTCTCCTCCCCATGCATAGTAGAGAGAGAAAAATAAACCATGGAGTTTCAAAGGACTTTAATGGAGCAAAAGAGGTCAAAATTAGCAACGACTCATTCCATGACAAGTCTAGGAAACTCTGCAGCAGCATGGAAGAGCTAGGGTAGGAAACATAAAATAAATAAGTGGTAGTATAAGTGGTAGTATAAAAGAGAATACTATAGGTTATTAAAGGAAAATAAAAGTTTATTTTTAGATAAGAAAATAAAAATTCTATCTATTATACAAACTAAGTAAGAAGAATTGTTTAAAGATTATTCAAATAGTGTGGTAATTACCACATCAAAGAAACAACAAAGAGGTCCTCAAGGGGAGCTTGTAGAAGAAGGGAATGATGATGATATCACCTTAGAAGAATTAAAGGCTTATGGGGGAGAATGAGCTAGTTTTCTATTAAAGATTCTAAGTTCAGCTGTTGATACATTGGATACAATCAACCTGAGCTTAAAGGAGATAGAAGAAAAAACACTAGAAATGTATAAAGAAATGCAAGGTAGGCATCAAAAATTTAGATAGTTATTTTATTTTATTCAATCGAATGACAAATAAAACTAACAACCTATTTATTTCCATTTTTTGTATAAACCCTAGAAAAAGTAGCTAGAAATTAGTAGAAGAACCCATCCCTATGAAAATTGATAAAGAAGAGAAAGAAACTGCTGAAAATAAATAACATAATTTTTGACATTAAAACATTATTTTTTTATGTGTCACTTTTATTTGATGCTAAAGAATAAAATTCTTTGTAAAACATCAATTGCAAATAATGTTTTAGAGAATAAGATATCAAATCAAATGTTGTGACATGTACCAATTATACAAATTTTCTTATGGAAATAAAGATTATCATTTTTATGTCATTTCATCATAACTAATGAGAGTAGTTACTCTAGCGGTTACTCTAGCAATTACTTTAATTATTAGAGTGGTTACTCTAGTGGTTACTCTTGCAGTTTTATAATTATTAGAGTGGTTACTCTAGCGGTTACTTTAGCAATTATTCTAATTATTAGATTGGTTACTCTAGCGGTTACTGTAGTAGTTATTCTAATTATTAGAGTGGTTACTCTAGTGGTTACTCTTGCAGTTTTATAATTATTAGAGTGGTTACTCTAGCGGTTACTTTAGCAATTATTCTAATTATTAGATTGGTTACTCTAACTATTAAAGTAGTTTCTCCCAAGTCTATAAATACAGTGCCTAGGCACATAATTGAAAAAAAAAGGAAGTCTTTTAGCAGTCAAGTAGTGAAACTCTTGTAGTCTATTTGAAACTTAGAGTATTTTCCAAGTGCCCACAGTAGGAGGTCTAAGTGTGAAAAAATATTTATTTGAGCATTGTGTACCTGAGCATGGCAATAAAGATGAGCTCATTGATTCATCCTTGCAACACTTGAGATTTTTTTTATGCAATTCTTTTATTTTATTTTCTTATGCATTTATTTTATTTTATGCACTTTACATTTTTGTTATAAACACAATAATTCATTTTGATCAATTAAGAAAATAATTAAATTACACAACCACAACCACTTCAAGCATGCATGTAACACTTGGTAACCTAGTAACGATTAGTGTTTGGTAATCTTGAAAGTGTTGCACTAGTTTAAGATGTGTATGGAAAGTGGGAACGAATGCTAGTGTTAGGATTAGTTAGAACTTAGTTAATGAGTAGTTAAGTTAAATTACTCACTTAGTTATCTCTCTTCTTCCCTACTAGTGCAAGACATAAAAACATAAAAGCTATAAAAATCATATGCCTCAAGCATACTTAACCATACAATCGTGACATACAGGTAAGCTTAGGAAGACAACGATCAACCAACCTATCCTTATTCCATAAGGACACATAAGCACTTAGTCCTTGGAATTCAACCATATTTTGTGTGAAACGCTCGTATTTGTATGGTTGAGCATAGGGGTACCTTGCCACTCATCATTGGCACTGTTGCTGGGGACTTAGTTGTTTGTCCGCTAATTAGAACTTAAGAAATCATTCACATCATTGGAATGAATACTTAGGGTTGCTTGAGAAAATAATAAATAAGAATACATTGCACATTGAACAGACAAGTATGTCTTCTTCTTTGTATGAAAGCGCCTCACCACCTAGGTCTGAAACAGGAAACAATCAGCAACGTAATACACATGATTCGCTAGTCCCTCAACAAGTTCGAGTAGTATATATTCATCCCAATGAGTATATACTAGACTTTAACTTTATTCTCCATCAAGATGAACAACTGCATTGGCGAGACTTAAAGGGTAACATAGTGTTACCTCCCGATCGTTCAGTCCCAAGCATGCTTCTTCATGCTCTCACACAAATTGGCATGCTGCACTTACACACAGAATACGTTGTTCAAGACCATGACTCGAGAGAATACCATTTCATAGAGGCACAACGTCAAAGGGACTTGCAATAGGAGAGACATCATATGTCTTTGAAGGGTAAGTGGTCACAGGATGCCCCACATGTCTTAAGAGAAAATGAAGGTGGTGAACCTACCTCAAACAATTACCCACACAACAATGTTTCTCCCCTTGACTTTGGCCAAGGGGTTGTGTATCAAAACCTTCATTCCACTATTCATAAACCATGTTTTGATACCCATGGGCATAAAGGATCTGAAAAAGGGACACGAACTCATGATAAAGATGGACATTGTGATCGCAATCACAATCGGGGCCGAGATCGCAAAAGAGAAGGTAGCAGACACCATCATGGTGATTGTTCTCCTTCTTCTTCACCTTCATCATCTCCTTCACCCTCTCCTTCAATATTCGAACATGATCATAATGAAAAAGACCATGGGGATAAAGGTAGGCAAAGTGGAAGTCATAAACGAAATACCCAGGAAAGGGAACAAAGGCACTTTAGAGAGCCATGACATATAAGAAGGGAGAGTAGGGAACAACGTAGGCATCATAGATTCCATGGATGAGATTATCACGATGAACCCCTACTCGCTACTCAAAGTATGTTGGACATAACTGACGTTGTTAGAATTCCAACAAGGCACCAAAAAGATAGTAGGATCAAGAGATTAGATATGAACAACATCCCATGATTTGAAGGGGGATATAACGCTAATCCTCAGAATCATTTATAAGAATTCCATGATGTGTGTGTCTTACAAAACATAAATAACAAATGGAAAAAACTTAAGTTGTTCCTATGGACATTAGCTAAAGAAGCAGAAAGTCGGTACTAGTCTTTAGAACTAGAATCCATTCGTAGGTGGAGTACTATGTTAGAACTATTTAATGACAAGTACCAAACATACTCCCAAGTGTCTAACTTGCAAAAGCAAATCCAATGTTGGTAACAAGGATGACATGAACACTTGGATGCTTCCATGGGCTGATACTATTCACGGTTACATCATTTTCCTAGCCATGGTTATTCGCAAAGGGATCAACTATGCCATCGCATGGATGGGCTTAGGCATGAAACGAGAAGAACCCTTAGGACTTATGCCCAAGGAAGACTATCTAAGCTTAGGTCCCATCAAATTCAAAGACTATTGGAGCAAGTTGCCAAGGAAGAAGGTGAGCTACAGAAGAGAGAAAGTGCAAAAGAGTATAGTCGAGATCCTTCTCTCTAGAAGAGGAGAGTAAGATTTTTTGAGGATGAAGAAGATTCACCAATTGAAGAGATGGTGAATAGGAAAACTTTGCCTATCCAAAAGATGACATCAGAAGTTTTGGCAAAGGTAGACCAAATGTGGGATTCCCTAGACAATAGGTTTCAAACTATTCTTAAAATAGTAGAGGAGTCTAGAAAGCAAGGTAGTGAGAAAAGAAAAAAAAAGAGGCTAAACATGCACGTAGCAAGGATAAGGGCAAAGTTGCCATCATTGAAGACGTTGTGGATTCGGAAAAAGACAATGATAGTGGATGTGAGATATGTCAATATGACCATCCTAAGGGATGTTGTCCTATAATATCACATCTACAAGAGTCTGGGGTGTATGCACTCAACCCACAATTAAACAAAAGGCAAACACCCCAAAGGTTATCTTATCCTCAAGGTAACCCAAGGCAGTTCCACCAATCCTTAACATATTATCCCAGTGGAACTCCACCACATCCGATTAAGTAATATCAACAGTCGAAACACCCACAATCATGGGAAATGCCACCACCAAGGTAATAGTATCCTTACCGGCAACCTAACCCATATGGATATTATGTGTAGTAGCCACTCTCCCCACATGACTCTTCTGGTCATGTCACTCCTCAACCTCACTACCAAGCCCACGAGTATTATGGGACTCCTTCTAGAGGTGATATTCCGCAAGCATATCATCCTTCTCATCTGGCCACATCTCTTCCACCAATACCTCCACTACCACCTGCTCTCACGATGCAAGGTGAAATCCCTACCCAGCCGCAGCAATGTAATGCCACGAGGGCTATTAACTCTCAACCTACTGTTGGTTCCAACAACCACATGAAGACAAGACCTTTCTTTAGAACTAACAGTCCAACCAAGCCCTTGCAATCACAAGTGGTAGATTCCTTAGATGTCTTAGTATCAATCACAAATTTGGAGCCCCATTTAACCCAATCACCGCACTCAATGCATACGATCATGCTAACACATGTCATCACTGATTGGATCAAAGTTGGCCACCTTCCAAGGAAATTCTCTGATCCTGGAAGCCCTCTAATATACTTACAAATTGCTAAAAATGTGTTGTGCAAGGCTCTTTTGGATTCAGGTTTCAGTATCAACTTGATTTCTCAATAAATGTACAATTCTTGGAACCTGCCTCCATTGAAAAAGAGCAACATTTGTCTAGAGTTGGCTGACCAGTCCATCACTGTCCCATTGGGACTGGTGAAAGACATTGTTACCACTGTTTGTGGGTGGTCATACCCAGCTAACTCCCTAGTGATTTAGGTAAATAATGGTAAAGGGACTTCCCAATCATAATGGAAAGAGCATGGCTAAGCACCATCGATATAGGCCTAGGAATTCACAATATTCCCCTAGAAATATCAAAGGAAAATACATTTGGAAAGATCGATAAGAAGAAAGTTTTGTGCATCGCATACAATGACACAGGGTGTAATTGCATGCAAAGGTCATGGTTTGTGCAAAGTTTAGCATTTCCTACATGCAATCAGTGTGCATAAGTGATTAACATACAAAGATGCCTATATGCAACAACCACATGACAAGAAGACACCCAGTGGCTGACAGCTGATCAAGAAAGTAGTTCACTCATATGCATGGAACCAACTAAGGGTTTGACTTGTGCTTACATTAATAGCATAGACACATTAGACCAAGTCCACCACCAACTTCCAAGTCTTAACCTTGAAAATATCAACTAGGGGAAGTTGGAAATCCCTAAGAAATTTAAGCAAGAGCCCCTTAAGCTGAAACCATTACCCACCAGTATGGAATACACATTCCTTAAAAATAGAAAACTAGTAATTATTAATGCTAAGCTTGCTCCTGAACAAAAATAAGAGCTGCTAAACGTAATAAATAAATGGTCAAAATCCTTTGCTTGGTCATATTTCAAATTAACTAGAATAGATCCTAGGATATGCCAACATAGAATTTACATTGATCCCTCCATGAAGCCTTAAAGACAACCGCAGAGGCGATTGAACCCTAAGCTGAAGCAAGTAGTTAAGGAAGAAATTGAACACTTCTCAAGGCTAGGTTCATATACCCCATTGCTGATAGCAAATGGGTTAGCCCCTTAGTTATTGTGCCTAAAAAGGGAGGCAAATGGAGGGTGTGCATAGATTTCAGGCTACTAAATATGGCAGCATTCAAAGATCACTTTCCATTGCCATTTGTTGACCAAGTCTTCGACACCATCACAAGGCATCGCTACTATAGTTTTCTGGATGGGTACAGTGGGTACAACCAAATACAAATAGCCTCACAAGACCAGGCCAAGACTATGTTAAGCAGTCCTTGGGGAATATTTTCATACAAATAGATGTTGTTTGGCTTATGCAATGCCCTTGTAACATTTCAATGACTAGTTCTAAGCATATTCCAACAGTGGATAGGAAATAGTGTGGAGGTCTTTATGGATGACTTCTCCACTTATGGAGCAAACTTTGATCAAGCCTTAGACCATTTAGAACAAGTGTTAAAAAGATGTGTAGAAACAAATTTGATGCTCAACTGGCAGAAAAGCCATTTGATGGTCTAAGAAGGCATAGTCCTAGGACACAAAATCTCACACAAAGGGATAGAGGTAGACCCCGAGAAAATAAAAATTATACAAGGAATTACCCATCAACCAAAAACTATCAAAGATATTTGGTCATTCCTAGGACATACTGGCTACTATAGGAGATTTATTGAGAACTTTTCAAAGGTTGCCAAACCATTGGTGGAATTTCCAAAAAAGGATGTACCTTTCGAGTGGATCAAGGAATACGAATTAGCTTTCCAAACTCTAAAACAAAAGCTAGTAGAAACACCCATTCTACAAGCTCCTGACTGGTCCAAACCATTCCATATCATGATTGATACATCCAACTATGCTTTAGGAGTCCTACTTACATAGTTAGACAACTAGAAGCATCCTTATTACATCCACTATGCAAGTAGAAGTATCGCTAGTGCAAAACTTAACTACACTACCACAGAGAAAGAATTAATGGTTGTAGTGTTTGCACTAGAAAAATTTAGACACTATGTATTGGGATATAAAGTATATATACATACAGATCATAGTGCAATCCGCCCTCATGAATAAGCCAATGGTAAGCCCTCGTATCATACGATGGCTTCTAATCTTACAAGAGTTTGATTTAACAATGATCGATCGCAAGGGCACTGAGAATGTAGTTGTTGATCATTTATCTTGGTTGTGATGGAACAACAAGGAGGATGAGTATCCAATTTCTGATCATTTCCCTAATGAATTCCTCTTTACTAGTGTAGTGAATAATTAATCACCCACAGAGACAAACTGGTACAGTAGCATTCTTACCTATCTCCTCACCCAACAAACACCATAAGAGTTAAACCTTAAGAAGAAACAACAGCTTCTTCACTAAGCTAAGTACTTTATGGAGATCAATGGGAAACTGTACAAAGTGTGTCTTGATGGCTTGGTTCGATGGTGTGTTCCCAATAGATCAACTACAAGTTCTCCAAGATGCTCATGAGGGTTCTTGTGGGGGTCATTACACTGGAAGACAAATGGCCATCAAGATCCTGCTTACAGGATATTATTGGCCTACATTATTTCAGGATGCCCATCATTTCATCTAATCTTTTGAGTGTTTTCAACGTGATGGGAGAATGACTGCTAGAATGGAGGATCCACAATAATGCATTCAATCGTTAGAACCCTTCAAAATTTGGGGAATTGATTTTATGGGGCCAATTACACCAATGTCCAATGGAAAACATTATATTAATGTTGCTATTGATTACCTAACAAATTAGGCTGAAGCAGCTGCTATTAAAGATTGTACATCATCTACAGCTGCATGATTTGTTCAACAACAAATCATAAATAGGTTTGGTATGCCGCGTGCACTTATTTCAGAAAATGGTACACACCTCACAGGTGGAACTTTTTGAAAATTAATGCAACGCTTAGGAGTTGAGTATAAATTGACTACACCATACCACCCCCAAGAGAATGGTCAAGATGAAGTCACCAACAAGGAGATTATGAAAATATTGACAAGAACTATTAGCAAGTTTAGGTGAGACTAGAGCACTAAACTGAACGATGCTCTTTGGGCATATCGCTCCACATGGAAACTCCCTATAGGCTACTCTCCCTATGAGTTAGTGTACGATAAATTACCAATGCTTCCCATTCAAACTAAGCTCCATATACTATCCACATCATGTGACCTCAACCTTGACCTTGACCTAGCACAAAAAAAATGGTTAGTAACCCTTAATTTTCTAGATGAAAACTGACTAGCTACCTTGTCATCTAACAAATTGCACAAGGCATTCAATAAGGAATGTCATGACCTAAGGATTAGAAAAGTTAAATATCAACCGAGAGATAAGGTTCTCTACTAGAATCCCACACATGTACCACAATGTACTAAATTTCAATCACTATGGGAAGGACCTTATATTATTTACACAACTTTTCCTTTAGGGGCCATGATAATATACAAACCTGAGAGCCCAAACAAGAAACTGTTGGTCAACATGCAACAAACCAAACCTTTTCATGAGCATAGGACAACCAATACACATGCTACCTCTATTAGTGGACAACCTTTCTCACTATTTCAGATCTCCTCCTTCCAACTCAGTCATGGGGGAAATGGCATGAGCCTGCATTGGGAAGGACCCACTGGCATTTCTTTTTGGTGCAATTGTTAACTTTATTTTCTTAAACATTTCCTGCAATCAATCATTTCTTGTTTCATCCCCATCCATGACATCCATTTTATTGGCATTATCATTGATATTTTTCATCTTTCTTGTTCCTCATGTTTTTCCATATTATAGTTACCAAAGGTTCGCTCTTAGTCATGGGGGCCCTGGCACAAATTTTTCAATTTTTTTCATTTTACTAATTGCCTAACCCCTACACCTTGGGTAGTTGCCAGTGATAAATCTCCAAACCAATTTCTGCCATAACCACAACTCAACCAATATGCTTCATATCGAGGCAAGGTATCAATTGCATTTTGGATTATCTATCCTTGCTCATTTATGACTATGTTATGTGTGCAAATGGCAATCATACAAATAAGAGATTGGGCTTGGAGGAACCACTTAGGATGGACCGAAACTGGAGCATTTACAAAAGGAGCAAGTTTGGTGGCATGGCTATGGATAAACAATGGAAGATGCAATCTCAGCATTAGGGGCAACACACTCTATCTTCTTTCTCTCTCTCTTTTTCTCTTCAAGCTATCAAATAAAGGCTTGGATGTTATTTATGTATGAGTGTTCACCACAATGGTCATGAACACTAATGTTGTAATATGCTTATTGATCCTTTCACTAGGCACATTGAGTCTATCATCCCATTCCACTGTTAGTTGTCAATTAGTCAATAATCCCATACCTTCCCAATATTTTGTAAGGAACTCGAGGATAAGTTTTTATTCAGTCATGGGGGTATGATGAGAGCAGTTACTCTAGTCGTTACTCTAGCAATTACTCTGATTATTAGAGTGGTTACTCTAGCAGTTACTTTAGTAGTTATTCTAATTATTAGAGTGGTTACTCTAGTGGTTACTTTAGTAGGTATTCTAATTATTAGAGTGGTTACTCTAGCAATTATTCTAATTATTACAGTGGTTACTCTAATTATTATAGTTGCTCCCAAGTCTATAAATACAGTGCCCAGGTGCACAATTGAAAAAAACGAAGTCTTTTAGCAATCAAGTAGCGAAACTCTTGTAGTCTATTTGAAAGTTAGAGTATTTTCCAAGTGCCCACAGCAGGAGGTCTAAGTGTGGATGGATCTTTATTCAAGCATTATGTACTTGATCACACCTTGTGTATGGTAATAAAGAGAAGCTCTTTGATTCACCCTTGCAGCACTTGAGATTTGTTTTCTTACACATTTCTTTTATTTTATTTTCTTATGCATTTATTTTATTTAATGCACTTTACATTTCTGTTATTAGCACAACAATTCATTTTGATCAATTAAGAAAATCATTAAATTACACAAGCACGACCACTTCAAGCATGCGTGTAACACTTAGTAACCTAATAACGATTAGCGCTTGGTAATCCTAGTAGTGTTGCACTAGTTTAGGATGTGTATGGAAAGTGGGAATGGATGCTAGTATTAGGATTAGTTAGAACTTAGTTAATGAGTAGTTAAGTTAAATTAGTCACTTAGTTATCTCTCTCCTTCCCTACTAGCATAGGACATAAAAACATAAAAGCTATAAAAATCATATGCCTCAAGCTTACTTCACCATACAATCGTGACATACAAGTAAGCTTGGGAAGATAACGATCAACCAACCCGTCCTTATTCCACAAGGGCACATAAGCACATAGTCCTTGGAATTCGACCAGATCGTGCATGAAATGCTTGTATTCATATGGTTGAGCATAGGGGTACCTCGCTACTCATCAATAACCATCTTCATGTTATGATAGTTATGAAAATGAAATGATGCACTAATGTTTAGAATTCACTTATCACTTTAACATTATCTATTGATAATAAGGGACTAATACAAGATTATAACAAAGACTTTGATGTAAAATTTAAATTTAATTCCTAACATGTGTTAGTAGATGTCCACCACTTAGAAAAGAGGCAAAAAAAAGATGGATTTAAGCATTTCAAAGCTCAAGTGTCCAATGTTCATCACGTTATTAATGAACTTTTGAGTAGTTACATGAGAGGGACAAGAGAAATCTTCCTTTTCAGGTGAGGATATGTTAAGTTCTCCAAAGCCTATATCAACAAACAAGATTTTAGAGATAAACTCATCATTTAGGTATATCATATTTGTGGTGACAGTAAAATTTTAAGGAGAAAAAATAACAATAGGCTTGCTTATAGGTTCAAGTTTAATATCAACTAGGTCGCCTCTAAGTTGATAAGGTCAAGCTTCATGATCTAAGTGGGAAACACTTAGAATTTTTTTGTCACTTAAGATAATTATCTCATTATTACAAAAAGAAATTTAAATCTTCTAATGTATAGGATATGACATTGCAAAGTGTTGAGCTAGCCAAGGATGTTCTAGTATTTTGTTCACACCAAGACATTCACGTATGATCATGAAGATAGCTTCAGATTGCATAGAATCACCTACTATGAATGGTAACTTAATGGAACCTATGACTTCTACTCATGTGTCATTAAAAAAAATGAGGTTAGTACAATTTTCATTGAAATTTAATTGATCTTAGAGACTGAGATGCTTAATAACAACCCATGTGATCATGTTAGACCTGGCACCATCATCAACATGTACTAATGAAATTGAAGCATCATGTGATACCTTAATGGTGATGTAGAGTGGCAACTAATAGATATTTCTCATCTTCACATCAACTTTGATTTTCACATCATGGAAGTTCATACTATTTGATCCATAATGAGGAACTTGAAGGAAGGAAGATAGAGCCTTTTTCTAAGCTGAAATGTTACTTGGGATAACAATTTTCTTAAGAACATCATATAGTGTAGCACTATGCTCTTTAGAGGTCACTACAAGGTCATACAAGAATAAGTTAGTTCTTTTAAAATGAATGATAGTGGTCATCAACTATAAGATCTTATTATCCGTAGGCTAAGATGCCTATGGGGTGGGTATCATTGTGACTAGCTATATAGGATTAAATGAAGGTGGGAAGCTACTTGGAGAAACATATTTCCAATGTTGCTAGAGAAAAACTTCTCTTTGATGTTGTAGAAGGTTTCTTCTATGCACTAGTATCTCTCTTCTTCTAGCTATGGGTAAGGATTCTTACTTGAGATAATGAAAAGGGATGGTTAGATGCTTGGAATGTAACAAGTGAAGGGGTGTTTTGAGATTCAACATCATATAAAATAGGGTGGAAATAGGAAGAATGAATGGGTTGAGTAACAAGAGTAGAGTAATGAGGATGCTTAACAACATGAGATGTAACTAAGATTTGCTTATTTGGAATAGCATGGATGGCATAAAAAGATAAAGTGATTTGGCTTTGATGAGGTGGTAGCATAATCAAATCAATGAATTCCATAAGGTTTTCGAAGTTGTGATGGAAAATATTGATGATGCTTATAGTCAAATCAGCAGATGACTTATGGCTTCTTAGATGATGAGTTACAAGCTTAGTGTCCTATCTTAAAAGCTGAAATAGTTTTTTCAGCTTCCAAGGGATCCTAAAATACTTCAAGCTATTGAGTATTCAGATGCATAGTGGATAGCTTAATTTCCACCACTATCTTTGCCTTATCTATGAGATTTTGAACTTCATCTTTCAAATTTCTATAGTTATCTATGTCATGACTAGTGATCTCATAATAATAGTAGTATTTTTGGTAGTCATACCACTTAGGAACCTCTAATTAACCTTCTTGTCTCTAAGAAGGATCCACTATTATCAGATGACTGTGGTGGTAGCATGCTCTCACTTGATCAAAAAGGTGATCATACTAAGAAGATTATTGAGAAGTAGATAATATCTCATTGGTATCTTCGTGTATTGATCACTACTCTTTTAAGGTCAACATTACTAAGTTGAAATAAAAGTAGTTGAGGAAGCATTATTTTGTCTTTTAGAAAAAGAAGAAACACCCTAAGAAGTTGTTTGTCCTTTCTCTTGTTTTGTAGTATTGTTAGCCTTGTTATGGATTGATAGGAATTCCTAGTCACTACATTGAATAGAACTTCTTTAATTCATCTAGCAACTAGGAAAGCATCATTTAAAGAATGGGGCTTATAATAAGTCTTCCTCTTCTAAATATAATTAATCATTGTAGCTTCAAATATGTTCTATAGACGACATTCCTCCAAATGACTAGTTTGGTTAATGTTGTTGTCCATTGAAATATAAACTTATTGATGGGTTCATTCAGTGCTTGCTTCATAGCTACAAAGGAGATGACATTGGTTCTTTGAGAAACATTAAACTTGAAGTGTTCAATGAAAGCTATAAATAGTTTCTCTAGAGAGGTAATAATATCATGAGATAAGGATATACATCATTCGAAAGGTCTTCTAGAAAGGGAGTTGGAAAAGCATCTTAGCATGATGTGAGGATAAGGGACAAGAAGCATGCATTCATTCCTAAATATGATCACATGATTCATGGAATCCCATGTTTTACCATTGTATTTTGTAAAGGATGGAAATGAAATTTCCTTAAGCAAGACTGGTCAGGGAATAGCAAAGTTCATAGGATCACTTATGACCTAATCCAAGGAAATAAAAATTTTTCTTACATGTTCAATGCTTTAGCTGCTTTGTCTTCAGTGCTTTAAAGATGAAGCATAATTAGGAGAGTAGATGATAGGTTAAGCTATAGTAGCTGGTGATGATATCAAAGGAGGATGCATGTATGAAGGAGGTCCAAAAGTAGTAGGAACAGATATACACAACGAAACTAAATTAGGTGGGTATATAGGAAAAAAGGGTACATTAGCATATTAGGGAATGCTAAAAAATGGCAAAGTGGTGAAAGTAGGGAGTAAAATGAATTAAAAAGAAGATATGGTAGGTTGTGATTGATAAATAGAATATGTAGAACCAAAACATGGGATAGAGAACTAGAAGAAGAAATGGGGATTTCTGATGTTATTAGGAAGGAATAAATGGTAAGGCAGAGAAATTGAGCTCATAGGAAAACTAAGTGGCTTTGTAGTCAGAGGAACAAATCCAAGTGGAGAACTCCAAGTAGCTATGATGCTGATGTTATGATTATGATGTGATAGAGGATTATTTTTGTCAAGCTCCTTTATTGATTATTCTTCATCTTTATATGTCAAATAAATGCCCAATTCATAAGCTATGCTTTTTCTCTTTCCCATAATAGTAATATGAGGATCAAGAGGTTGATCCAAGGTGGTTCTCATTCTAGCTTCCTTAATTTGCAAGTGTATCTTTTCTTACTACATGATGAACTTTGTAATTTCCTTAGCTTCCCCATGATCTAGTTCAATTGGATGATCTAGATCAAAAAGGAAAGATGGTAGATCATTAACTCACTCATATTCTACCATGAGCTTGAACATTTTTAGTGTAAGTAAGTAGCCCAATTCTCATTTAGCACATGCTATCTTATAGTTCATTAAGCTTAGACATTCTGAAAAAGCCCTAATTTCTCTTCAAATCAATAAGCTTCTGAAGTTTAAAAAAACTTGAATCAGAAGATAATGCCATAGCTATTATTGTGTTGCATAAGCAACTATGACTTCATAAGGCTATTACTACAGCTTTAGTTTTTCTTGCAAATGGGTTTACACTTAAAATAAAGGGTGAGAATTCTCTATTCAAAGGAAATGTAAAAGTTATAGTAAAGTAATGTGACATTATTTTTTCAACATGATACATCATTGATACTTAAAAAGTGTAGGTAAATAGCAAATCCTAGAAATGATGTTAATTTTTCAAAGGTCCTTCTTCTAATGCCAAAAAGATGTTGCAATAAAAATCATCATAATTATAGATCCAATATAACCAAACATAAAACTAAGCTAAGTAATTCCACACCCACTGATGAAGTGTCATTTAGTCGATGCGTAGACTGGGCCATATATACTGGGTCGCGTATATGCAGTTGCATCGACGTGGGCCCGTCGACATAGCCTTCCTACATCGACATGGCCCCGTTTATGCAGCCGCCTATCCCAACCTATAAATAAGAGGGCCTTCCGCCTCATTTAGACACCTTTTCAGTTAGTTGTAGTGAAGCTCTTACAATTTGTTCCCCCAAGAGATAGACTATTTTCCAAGTGCCCATAGCAGGTGTAAGAAAAGTGATCGGCTCTTTATTCGAGCATTGATGTATCTGAGCCCATTAATGTGACGGCAATAAAGACAAACTATTCAAGCATTCCTTGTAGCATTTGGACTTATCTATTTTATGCATTCAATAGTTTAATATGTTTATGCTTTATTAGTTACTTGTTAATTACCTAAGTTTTTGTTATTATAATTTCAATCGCTATTATTCATTCGTAGTTCTTAAAGGCCATAAGTACGACCATCTCGAATGTAACTCAAACACTTGGTAAACCCAGTGACGCTTAATGTCTGGTAACCCAGAAGTGTTAGGAGATGCTTAGAACGTACTCGGAAGATGGGACCGAATACTTATGTTAGGAATAGTTAAGATTTAGATTAAGATAATCTTAGATTAATTAATATTCTAGCCTTACTTTCCAAGATAATTAACCACCAAAAAGATAATTAAAAAGCTATAAAAATCATTAGCCTTAGTCTCACCTAACCATTGTAAACAAAACCTCACAAGTGAGATTAGGATGACAACAACCATTCTAACCTAAGGTTTCACTGGTTAGAGTCTAGTCTATGTTAAGTTCTTATAGTCTACGGATTTCGACTAAGTCGTGCGTGAACAGTTGTGATTCGTATGGTTGGATGTAGGGGTACCTAGCCGCTCATCATTAGCGCTGTTGCCAGGGACTGTTAGTCTTACATGCGTCATCTAACCTTAGTGAAATTATCATTCAAGTCATTGGAATGGACCCAGGATAGAAACATTTACGCATGCTAGGCGAATTTAAGTAAATAGTAAGGTATACCGATTACATGGACCATCTAACGTCCAACATGTCTTCTCACAGGAGAGAGGTATTCAAACCACCAATGCCACAAGAATGATGGGTGGTGTACAAACATCCCGATGAATATGTCCCTGATTTCAACTTCATCCTGCATCAAGATGAGCATCTACAATGGTGGGACATGGAGGGTAGCATCGTGCTACCACCCAACCGATCAACTCCTGTGATGCTATATCACAATCTAGGCAGATTAGGCATCCAGGATTGGGTGGCAAAGTATGTCATGGAGGACCATGACTACCAAGACTATCATCCCATAGAGGCTCAATGGACAAGATACTAGCAGTAGGTGGAGAGATATGAACAGTAGAAGGGGAAACAATTCAACAACCCCTTGTTCTTGCAAGGGCTACAAGACGATGGGGATCCCATCTTTCATGATACCCATTCAACTGAACTTCCCTTGGGGTAGCAGATCCTCCAGTCAATCATTCAGAACAAGCCTCTAAGTGATCATGATCCTCAAGGGGATGGAGGGTCATGTAGCAAGGCTGGGTAGGATGATCGAGGCTGCCATCAGGGTAGAGGGGGAGATCGACATCGAAGTGGTGGCGATGCCTCTCCTTCTTCTCTGTCCTCTCACTCTCCTGCACCTTCATCTAGCTCAGGCTTTAAGGATAGTGGTAAAAAGGTTCATAAGGAGCAATGTGAGGAAGTGCACAACCAATTATGCGATGCTCGCCTTCATGAAAGGAGGGGTAGCCGAAATCGTCACAGACATCATGGTCCCCAATAGGACTATGATTTGGATGAGCCGTTGTTAGCTACTCGGAGAATGCTCCAGATCACAGAGGCAGTTCAAATTCCCAATAGGCACATAAAGGATAGCCGGATCAAGCATGTTGATATGAACAACATCCCTAGATTTGAAGGGGGATACAACAGTGATCCGTAGACCCACTTGCAGGGGTTCCATGATGCCTGCACCCTGCAAAACATTGATAATGATTGGCAATGGCTGAAGTTATTCCCTCGCACACTCATCAAAGAAGCTGAAAGTTGGTACCGGTCCTTGGAGCTAGAATCAATCAGAAGATGGAGTACGATGCTTGAAATTTTCAATAACAAATATCAAATGTACTCTAGAGTGGCGAATTTGGGATGGAAGATCCAAGGTTGGAAACAAGGAAATCATGAACCCTTAGATGATGCCATGAGCAGGTACTACTAATTGTTGCATTGGTACCCTAGTCATGGTTATTCTCAGCGGGCACAGCTTCGCCACATCATTGATGGACTCTGTTTTGAAATGCAAAAGACCCTTGGCATGTACGCCAAGGGATGACTATCGGAGCTAATGGCCCATCAATTGTAGCACCTCATTGAACAGGTGGCCAAGGAGGAAGGAGAACTTAGGAAAAAGGAGAATGTAGAAGAATTCAACCAAGACCCTTCCCTCAGAAAAAGGGAGGTCTAATTTTGTGATGAGGAGGATGAATCATCACTGGAAGCAGTAGTGAATCGAAAGACTTTTCCATTACAAAATTTTGCATCTAAAATATCAGCAAAGGTGGATAAGATGTGGGACTCTTTGGACGACAAATTCCAAAGTGTACTGAAAATTGTAGAAGAGTCCAGAGAACAAGGTAATGACCATGATTGACATAGCAAGAAGGAAGCTGAATGTGCCCAACATAAGGGTAAGGGCAAAGTTGTTGTAGCAGAGCAGGTTGTAGACTCTGACACCGAGGAGGATGATGAATGTGGCATATGCCAATATGAACATCCTAAGGGATGTTGTCCTGTGGTGTCACATCTTCAAGAGTCTAGAGTGTATGTCTTGAACCCTCGTTTGGCACAATGACAAACACCCCGAAGGTTGCCTTATCCACAAGGCAATCCCAAGCGGTTCCACCAGCAACAACAAGGATATTATCCAAGTGGAACACCCCCGCAATCGTATGAATACTTCCAACAGTGGTAGCAACCACAAGCATGGGGGATGCCACCTCCAAGGCAACAGTACCCTTACAAATAGCTAGATCCTTATGGGTACTATGTTCAACAACCAGTCTCTCCAAGAGACTCTTCTAGTCATGTAGCCTTTCCCAATTATTACCACCCCCTGAATATATTCGACATCCATCTCCATCACCTAGGGGGGCAAACCCACATCTCTTCTATCCTCCATCACCTTCTCCTACCACTCCTCCACAACATCCCACTCAGTTTCCACATGCTTCATCAATGCAGGAAGAAATACCGTCATAGCCATAGCAACAAAATGCTACGAGGGATGTTAACTTACAACCGGCACCTTGGTTGAGTGGATCGGAACCCAAACCATGAAAATGTCATTTCTTCCTTCCCAGTAATCTGAACACACCCTCACCTACACCTGTGGCCAGTGCCTCCAAAACTACCAACGCCTCCACCATCATACCGCCCGAGCAACCCTCCATCCAGCCACACTCCAACGTCCAGACGGTCATGCTCACACATGTTGTGAACAACTGGATCCAAGCAGGTCATCTTCCCAAAAAATTGACTGATCTGGGAAGCCCCCTCATCTATCTTCAAGTGGCTGGGAACGAGCCGTGCAAAGCTCTTCTGGACTCAGGGTCAGGACTCAATTTGATCTCTCACGATATGTACAAGAATTGAAACTTACCCCCGCTAAAGAAGAGCAACATCCAGCTCGAGTTAGTAGACCAGTCCATCACTGTTCCCTTGGGTTTGGTGGAGGACATCATGACCACTATTTGTGGGTGGTCCTATCCTATTGATTTCCTAGTCATCCGTGTAGAGAACTGCAAGGGGAACTTTCCAATCATCCTGGGAAGAGCCTGGCTAAGCATGGTGGATGCACGACTAGGACTCCGAGATCTATCCCTGGAAATTTTAAAGGAAAATCCTTTTGGAAAGATAGAGAAGAAGCGCATTCCATGCACCGCGTACAATGACTCAGTGTGCAGCAATTATGGTCCACTAAGAGGATATCCATTCAATCATGTAGTCGATGTGCCAAGGAATCACCTATTCAATAGTGCCTATACGTAGTAGCCACTAACCAAGAGGGCACCCAGTGGCTAACAGCTAACCCTACTAGCAGTGCACCATGCATGGAACCGTCTGAGCGGCTAGTGCAAGCTTACATTGAAAGCATGAATGAAATGAATAAGGTTCATAATAGGTCTCCACTGTTGATGACCAAGATGACTGGGGGAAGCTACAAATACCTGAGAGATTCAAACAAGAGCCCATGGAGCTAAATTCTTTACTAGCTCACTTGGAATATGCATTCTTACAAAATGGCAAGCCAGTAATTATCAATGCCACCCTTGCTCCTGAATAGAAAAAGAGATTGCTGGAGAAGGTAAACAAATAGGTTGCTGCATTTGCATGGTCATATCCTAAGTTGATTGGAGTTGATCCTAGGGTCTGCCAGTATCAGATCTATCTTGACCCTTCCATGAAGCCACGATGATAGCCACAAAGATGGTTGAATCCCAAACTAAAGCAGATCGTAAAAGATGAAATTGAATAATTGCTCAAGGTGGGATTCATCTATTTTATTGCCGATAGCGAATGGGTTAGTCCACTCGTTATTGTGCCCAAGAAAGGTGGCAAGTGGAGGGTCTATATTGATTTATGGTTGCTTAATATGGCGACCTTCAAGGACCACTTCCTGCTCCCATTTGTGGACCAGGTGTTGGACACCATCGCATGGCACCGTTACTACAGCTTTTTGGATGGTTATAGTGGTTATAACCACATCCAAATAGCACCAAAGGACCAAGCCAAAATAATGTTCACAAGTCCATAGAGGACTTTCGCATACAAGAAGGTGCTCTTTGGCCTGTGTAATGTGCCTACTACGTTCCAACACCTTGTCCTAAGCATCTTTCAACCACAAATCGACGATGGTGTAGAAGTCTTCATGGATGACTTCTCCACCTATGGGGCCACATTTGAGCAAGCCTTGGACCATCTGGAGTAGGTTCTGAAAAGGTGTGTAGACACCAATCTACGGCTCAATTTGTAGAAGAGCCATTTGATGGTCCAAAAGGGCATTGTGCTGGGGCATCGCATCTCACAAACAGGGATCAATGTAGACCCTAAAAAGATTAGGGTAATCCAAGGAATCACCCCCCCAACCAAGTACCATCAAAGATGTTTAGTCATTCCTTGGACACACTGGTTACTTTTGGCGTTTCATTGAACACTTCTCGAAGATCGCCAGGTTGTTGGTAGAACTTACAAAGAAGGACGTTCCATTCATCTAGACCAAGGAATGGGAGTCAGCATTCCAAGCACTGAAATAGAAACTCGTACAAGCTCCAATTCTACAGGCACTTGATTGGTCTAGACCCTTTCACATTATGATGGATGCCTCCAACTATGCCTTGGGAGCCGTGCTTACACATTTTGATGATCAAAAATGTCCATATTATATCCACTATGCAAGCCATAGCCTTGTGGGTGCTCAGTTGAACTACACCACCACTAAGAAGGAGTTAATGGCAGTGGTGTTCGCCTTGGACAAATTCTGGCACTATGTGCTTGAATACAAGGTGTTTATGCACACGGACCATAGTACTATCCAGTTCCTGATGAATAAACCAATGTTGAGCCCCTACATAATCCAGTGGCTGGTGATTCTTCAAGAGTTTGATCTTACCATGGTAGATCAGAAGGGGACCAAGAATGTGGTTGTCGACCACTTGTCTCGGTTGCGATGGGATGATGTAGAAGAGGAGGAGCCCTTATCCGACCAGTTTCCAAATAAACTCCTCTTCATAGGCGCAGTTGATTCTCAAATACCCAAGGAATCCCCTTGGTTCAACCACATCCTCACCTACCTCACAACCCAAGAGCTTCCTAAGAAGTGGAACCATCGGCAGAAATAGCAGTTTCTCCATAAGGCCAAGCATTTTATGGAAATCAACAGCCACCTTTACAAGGCGTGCGCAGATGGCATGGTTCGATGGTGTGTCCCTAATGACAATACACTGCGCATCCTCCAAGATGCTCACGAGGGCCCTTATGGGGGCCACTATGCCAGACATCGCACAACCATTAAAATCCTGCTTGCAGGGTATTACTGGCCTATAATCTTCAAGGATGCACAATGGTTCGCTTGCTCCTACGAACGATGCCAAAAAGATGGTGGGATGACAGCCCAGTTGGGGGGACCTCAACAGTGGATCCAGCCACTGGAACCCTTCAACATCTAGGGCATCAACTTCATGGGGCCCATCACCCCCTTTTCAAATGAAAAGGCATACATCATCGTGGCTGTGGACTACTATACAAAGTGGGCAGAAGTGGTAGCCGTCGTTGACTATTCTTCCAACACCGCTGCACGATTTGTCTAGCAACAAATCGTTACTAGGTTTGGAGTGCCACATGCACTCATTTCTGATAATGGGACTCACTTCATGGGTGTCACTTTTCAGAAACTCATGCAACGCTTAGAGGTAACACACAAATTTAAAACACCCTATCATCCCTAAGCCAACGGGCAAGCCGAAGTCATCAATAGGGAGATCACCAAGATCCTTACCTGAACCATCAGCAAATACAGGAGGGATTGGAGTACCAAACTCAACGATACCCTATGGGCCTATCACTCCACTTGGAAACTTCCTATAGGATACTCTCCCTATGAGTTAGTGTACGGAAAGTTGCCAACGATTCCAATCCAAGCAGAACTCCAGACACTATCTATAGCCAGTGACCTCGACCTTGACCTACCGCTAGCACAACATGAATGACTAATCAATTTAAGTGTGCTAGATGAGAACTGATTAGTGGCCTTGTCTTCAAACGAAATCCACAAGGCCTATAATAAGAAACGACATGATCTTAGGATTCAGAAGGTCACATTTAGATGTGGAGACAAGGTGTTGTATTAGAACCCCTCACACATATCCCAACCAACCAAGTTTCAAACACTATCGGAGGGACTTTATATTGTCTCCGAAACCTTCCTGTCTGGGGCCTTGCTTATCCACAAACCTGAGGGCCCCACCCAAACATAGTTAGTCAACCACCAACAACTAAAACCATTTCGTGAACTCCACGCAACCAGTGCCACTGCCTCACCATCACCCAGTCAACCATGTTCCATTTTTCGTGTCTTCTCCTTTCCACCCAGTCGTGGGGGAGACCATCATCCCTGCTGATCCATTTCACTACACCCCTCACCATTTTGTCAAAACAAATTTACACCTTTTTGTTTTACACTTTTTTTTTCACCATCGTTCATACGTTTGCATGTTCTTTGAACATCTTTTCCTTTTCTTTACTTATTTTTTCGTTTCTTTGTGCCTATTCCATTTTTTCACATAATTGCTAATATGTTGTCATATTATCTTCAGGCATCTAGCGCAGTCGGTTTTTGTTACAATGGGTACTATAATAGTCTTCCTCATTATTTAGCTCTAGCCATTGCATGGTTGTCCTTGGATTTTACATTTGTTTTCACTTCATAAACTCGGTAATGAGTCCCCGTCATTCACCCATTCATCATTCCATGGTTTTCCTTCTGTTGCAAACATGCAACCCTTTCACTTAACAACATTATAATTAATGTGTGACTTGTGTAGTTCCTAGACTCAGGGATGACCCACTAGTTGAATCAAGTGTGACTTCAAGGAGAATGCTTTATTTTTCATTATGTTCTATTCCCTAGATTGCTGATGTGCCCTTACAAATTTCCTACCACTCCAAATCTCTCTCCATGGAAGCCTCTGGGTAGTTCGACCTTGCATGGTATGGTCCTCAAAAAAAATAAGATGAGGATTCATAGCACACCCCTTGGTCGAATGCATGCAAACACGCATGGGTCTTCGCATGGTGTGGTTCCCCCGAACAAAAGAAAATAAAAATGAATCACTATGGGAATTCAAAGAACACCCCTTAGACTACCTCTCATAGGCCATAAGCACTAGTTATGGGACTTCCTTGGTCCCCTCTAACTTCTTCCCATTTCACTTCCTTCTTCTCACGTTTACTAGAGTGGTGGTTCTCTATGGGATCGTTCTTGCTTCCTTGGGGGATGGCCAGGACTTCGTCTATTGCTGCGATGTCATTGACTACGGATGGTTTTGGGTTTGACCTCAAGAAAGGTTCTACCAGGTAACTTAACGACAATCGCACATGGGGTTTCATGTGACCAACAATCAGAATTTTCATTCTCTCCTCTCCCTCTGTTTCCACTTCTCTCCATACTCACATCATTACCCTTTTTATGTTTTATGAGTTCATCGTGATTTCTGTAGGCTTCTCATGCCTTAGAGGGATCTCTTGGTTTGGACTCTTAACTAGCCGACACCAATTCTTGGCACTTGGGCCCATGAACCCTGGTGTTGCGGGTATGTGGGAGCTACGAAGGTTGTTGCGTACTATGGGGAGGACCCACATGCATATTCCTAGTTTTGCTTGTTACATCTCCCATCCTTTGGATTTCTAGGTCAATTATTTTCTGTGCCCCATCGTTCGATTTCTTCCTCGCAGAGTTTTTTTTGTGTGTCTCGTTCTCCAATTTTGTCTCTTTTTCATGCCCCCTTACCTTCCTCATGTCCTCAACCATGATCGGGCCTCTCACGCTCTTCAACCGCCCCAATTTCGCTTTTCCAATTCATCGTTTCAGGTTTTTCTTTCTAGGTTGGTCAACACTGGTCAACGAGTGTACAGCACTGCATATACACAGCCCCGTCGACATAGTGCCTAACCCCTATATATAAACCCACTGTGCTTTGCAATTTTCATCATTTGGAGTCCAAATTGAGGGGATTTTTTGCCATTTTTCTGCTTAACCCTTTCCAACACTCCTATGTTCCATCGCGTGTCCACATCACCCGATCCTTGCCCGTTTACACAACTGGAGGTATGCTCTCA
>MNCI01001727.1:650800-661447 GCA_015680685.1 Gnetum montanum | reverse complement strand
AATGTCCTCCACCAATCCCAAGGGAATGGTGATGGACCGGTCTACCAGCTCTAGTTGAATGTTTCTCTTCTTAAGTTGGGGAAGGTTCCAGGCTTGATACATCTCTCATGAAATTAAGTTGACTCCAAAATTTGAGTCAAGAAGAGCCTTATGTGGTTCATTTTCAGTGATTTGTAAATAGATTAAGGGACTCCCAGGGTCAGATAGTTTCTTGGGAAGGTTGCCTACCTTGATTCAATTGGTTACGGTATGTGTTAACATAACTGTATGTGTTAAGCTCTGATTTTGGATTGAAGGGTGCTCNTCTAGGTATGCTCCTCCAACACATAAAACTTCAGAGCACCCTTCAATCCAAAATCAGAGCTTAACACATACAGTTATGTTAACACATACCGTAACCAATTGAATCAAGGTAGGCAACCTTCCCAAGAAACTATCTGACCCTGGGAGTCCCTTAATCTATTTACAAATCACTGAAAATGAACCACATAAGGCTCTTCTTGACTCAAATTTTGGAGTCAACTTAATTTCATGAGAGATGTATCAAGCCTGGAACCTTCCCCAACTTAAGAAGAGAAACATTCAACTAGAGCTAATAAACCAGTCCATCAACATTCCCTTGGGATTGGTGGAGGACATCATTACCATTGTGTGTGGTTGGTCCTACCCAACTGATTTCCTAGTGATTGAAGTTAACAATGACAAAGGGGACTTCCCAATTATAATGGGAAGGGCATGGCTGAGTACAGTAGAACATGCCTAGGAATTCATGATCTTTCCTTGAAAATTTCTAAGATAAACATTTATGGAAAGATCGAGAAGAGGAAAGTTCCATGCATCACATACAGTGATTCATCAGGGGATGACATGGAGGAATGCACAACATCTCCTCCATGCAATAGGTGTACCCCTGAAACTTTGAAACAAAGATGCTTGTATGTAGTAACCACACAACAAGTAGTAGACACCCCATGGTTGATAGCTACTAGAAAGAGCAACCGACAAATATGCATGGAACGAACTGAGGAAACAACCCATGCCAACAACGAAGGCATAGATACATTGGAATATGAGCGTTGCCAACTTCCACCCCTTAATCTAAGAACATCAGTTGGGAGAAGTTGGGGACTTCTACGAAGTTCAAATAGACGTTCATTATTTCGGATCTCTCCCTTTCCATTCAGTCATGGGGGAGATGGCCACCTATGCTAATCAATTGGCACCCTCGGTTCTTTTTACACGTTTTTATTTTACACATTTTTGTCTTACACATTTTTGTTTTACAAATTTCTTTAAATTTTCTAGTTTTTGTTTTACACATTTCTTTAAATTTTCTTGCTTTTATTTTCAACATTTTTATACTTTTCCATTTTTTGTGTGTGTTTGTGTGTGTGTTCTCCACCTTGTAAGTTTGTCACTAATAAGTGTTCTTCACGATGGTATGAACTGTTTTCCTATTGATTGCTAATGTTTGGATTTTACCTTTAAGTTATGATGTTGATACTAAGATATGTTTCTTTTGATATGGTAGGCAATGAGATCACTTCATCCATCCATCCACCAGTTTCTATGGTCTCTCTCGTCTTGGAAATGTACAATCCCCTTCATAATAAGAACTTTAACAAATCGATGACTGGGCATTTCTCAAACTAAGGAAGGACTCAAGGCTTGAAAAGGGTGTGAGTTCAAGGGAACTTGATGCATTTGTGTTGGTCATTCTCTTGGATGCTTGGATGTTTTCTTCTTGAGTTTTCTTACCGTTTTGACGTTACCCAATTCTCGGGAAGCTAAGCAATAAAAATAACAAAGTCTTTTCATGGTGTGGTTCTCATGTATAAAAACACAAAACAAAACAAAAATAAAGAAGAAAAGTGATAATTCAAAGCACACCCCTTAGAAAAAATAATCCCTTGGGCTATAAGCACTAGTTATGGAACTAAAATAAAAAGTGTTCCCTCTAACTAAGGCCATTCTCCCTTCCCATTCTCTCCTCCTTGTTTCATCGGAATGGTGGTGGCTCTTGGAGAAGGCATTCTTATTACTTCTAGAGGATGGATTGGCCAAATGCATTGATGCAAAGTCACTGGTTGTGGGTGGTTTGAGGCCGAAGTTGGAATGAGATTTGCTAAGTCACATTAATCATGAAACACACAAGGGGCTATACACCACCTTGTTTCGTCGGAATGGTGGTGGCTCTTGGAGAAGGCATTCTTATTACTTCTAGAGGATGGATTGGCCAAATGCATTGATGCGAAGTCACTGGATGTGGTTGGTTTGAGGCCGAAGTTGGAATGAGATTTGCTAAGTCACATTAATCATGAAACACACAAGGGACTATACACCACCTTGTTATTGGGATTCCATTCCATCCTTATCTCCATTATTCACCTCATTGCCGGTTGTATCATTAGTGTATATATTTTGGTTGATGCATTGTTTTCTTTTTGGTATATTCTTCTAGCTAAGACTTTAACTCTTGTTCCAAATGACATTCCCTGAGCCTACAGACTCTTTGAATGTGGGTTTGTCAGGGCATTAAGGGCATGGGCCTGCTTTGGGGAGGACCCACTAACATTCCTATTTGGTGCACCAGTTAATTTCTTTTCCCTAACATTTTTTGCAATTAATTTTATTTTATTCATTTCCATCTTGACATCCATTTCATCGATGTCATAATTTTGCCTTTTTATCTATCTTTTTTACTCCTTTCCTTTCTCCATTCTAATGCTACCGGAGGTTCACGATTAGTCATGGGGGTACGGGGCCCAATTTTTTTGCTTTTCTCTTAGCCTCAAATTTTTTTGATTTTTTCCTAACCCCTACACCTTCGATAGTCATCAATATTATATCTCTAGATCTGCAATTAGCCATACCACAACCTAGCCAATGGACTTACACTGAAGTAAGGTATTAATTACATGATGATTCATTTACCCTTGCTAATATAAGATTATGTTGCGTGTGTAAATGGATATCATACAACAACGGATTGGATCTAGAGCAAACACTTGGAATGGAGCAGTGCTGGAAGCAGCAATGCAAGGAGCAAGATCGATGACGCACTCACGAATGGACAACGACAGGCGTAATCTTGGCATTGGTAGCAACAACACTTCTTTCTCTCTTTCTTTCTCAGCTGCCAAATGAGGCTTGATGTCAATGTAATAAGGTGTTCACTCTTGTTTTCATGAACACTAGTTTTGTCAAGTATTGTAATGATGATTCGTTCACAAGTCATCCCATTAGTTTCATTTTGAGTCAATAATCCCATACCTTCCCTATATTATTGTAAGGAACTCGAGGATGAGTTTTCATTCAATCATGGGGGTATGATGGGACACGATATTGCATGGGCTGCAATATCATGTACACGATATTGTGGCCGTTGCAATATCGCATACGCGATATTGTGTCGTCCCCTACGATATCGTGTACGCGATATCACGGTACGCTGCAAATTCTATAAAGAAGAGGTGACTCTCCCTTGTTTTCTCATCCTAGGCTAGATAGTAGGGAAACTCTAGCAGATTGATCACTCCAGAGATAGAATATTTTCCATGTGCCTGCAGTAGGAGTCCTAAAGTGAACGGATCTTTATTCGAGCAAACATTGTACTTGAACACAAGTTTGTGTACGGTAATAAAGACGAACTTCTTGAATAAACCTTACAGTGCATGGAATAGGCTAATTACGATTTTATTTATTGTTATTTACTATTTTCCATTTTAATGCTTTATTAGTTATTAAATCTTTCTCAACCCTTCTCTCCTAGTTAGGTGCCTCAGTACGACTACTTCGAGCACAAGCATTACGCATGGTAATCCCAGCAACGATTAGCGTTTGGTAGCCACAGTTGCATCGGTTTAGGGTGTGTACGGTAAGTGGGAACGGATGCTGACGCTAGGTAATTAAGACTTAGTTAGTTAGTTAGAGTTAGTTAGTTAATCTCTTCAACCCTTCACCTCACTAGCATAAGAGATAAAACCAGAAAAGCTATAAAAATCATATACCTAGGACTTACTTAACCATACATCGTGACAAATACAAGTAAGTCTGGGAAGACAACAAATGATTGACCTTAAGTGTTCCATGAGGCATGTAGGCACTTAGTCTACGGAGTTTGACCGAATCGTGCATGTTACGCTCATATTCGTATGGTTGAGTGTAGGGGTATCTCGCCACTCATCAACGTTGTAAAGAATGATACATTGGGATCCATTAAATCTTCTAGAAGGTTCTAGATATGAGAAATAATGTGTAGATAGCTTATATGAAAAATAACATCGAACATTGAAAGTAAGATTAACACAAAACATCGAAGTGCAAAAATGACTTTACACATTGAAAAGCAGGTTTCACCAAAAATTTCAAGTCAAGATCAGTGCAAGAGATGATGTTGGACATTGAAATTGAAGACCATAGATAAGTAACCAAAAATGATGTTGCAAATAACATGAGACATCACTTCTAACAAATGTTGAAGATGAAGTTCTAGAACCACATTGTCAATGATGCATGATGTCAAATCTAGAATGTTGAAGATGGATTTGAGCTAAGAAGCCATAGAATGTACCCAAAACTGTGATTCATACAAAAAAAGTGAATATAACACCTAGATCTTTTAACAACTTAATTGTAAAACAACAACTTAGAGAGAATTACTGAATCAAAATAGATAAGAGAAAATGAAAAAGCAGATAATATAAGGAGGAAAGAAAGCACACATTTATATTCTATATACATATATAGTGTGTGAGATAAGCATCCATAGGTAGTGTTAACTAGTTGAAACTAAACATTAGTAATAATAAAATGACTAGAGACAAATAATAGTTTACATTGACTACTATGTATATATATGTTGTTAAATATTCAACACTATAGTATATCACAATATAATTATTGTAATAATACAGTTACAAAAACATAGTTCTTGTAAACTAATGAGATAACTTTAATGAACTATACTTGAGCTTATGTGAACAACATTTTACCTTCACTTTACTCACAATTTTCCCTCCTGAAGATAAAGTTGCTATGAAGCTTGATCCAAACATTAGATCATATTACCTTCCATGACATCAATAGTTATTCAACACCATAAAAATTTTTCAATAGATAATAGCTTTATCATCATGTCACTAGGATTCTCTTTTGTCATAATTTTTTCTTGAAGAATCCTTTATTCATCTATTTGCTTTTGAATATAATGACATTTGTAAAAAGTGGGATTCTTGGATATGTAAATTGCACTTTGGTTATCATAGCCAATTTTCACAATCTTTTTATGATTCACGAGTTCAACCACCAAACTCTTAAGCCATGTTGCTTCTTGACTAGCTACAAAAGACTGCAATTGGCTTTTCCATGAGATAGCACCATGAAATATATTAAGCACATACCCACTAGTAGATAGTTTAAATCCCCATCCTAGTCAACATCCACATAGCCATGTAAAATGCACAAACCACATTCATAACAAATACCAAAGTTCACAGCATCATGAAGATATTGGAAAACTCATTTCATAGAAATTCAATGTTTTTTCCCTAAATTATACATATATCTACTAAGTTTTTCAATAATGTATGTAATATCAAGTCTAGTACTAACCATCACATACATTAAAATGTAGACAACACTAGCATATGGAATTTTTATCATAAATTTATGAAATTTTCACCATAAAGTCGCTTTCTCCTTTGGTTATTTTTCAACTAAAATTTTTATTTCAATGCCACAAGATGTTATTACCAACTTATAATTCAACTTGCAATATACCAAATTTTTCGAACATGTGCAAATTTTCCAAGCCAAATCCTTTTCTTATTAACCCTATTTCACCAAATTTACATGCTTTATTTTTTATATATAACACCAAGTTTTTTTATCTCAAATTAAGAAAACATATTTTTCAATTTCATGTATGCATTTTTTTTTTTTTTACTATTAACATGTATGTCATTTCCTACTATTAACATGTCATTGACATATAGCAATTAAATAAGATGCTTCTCATGTGTGCTCTTTACATACATACACAAGTCATCTAAGCTTTGTCCCAAGACTTTCAACATACATATAACTCCTCTAGGCTTTTTCCAAGACTCACAATACACATACAAGTCTTTTAAGCTTATTCCAAAAGCTTCTACCATAGATATAAGTCCTTCAAGCTTATGCTAAGTCTAGGCTTTGTACCAAGACTTTCAACATAAATACAAGTCTTCAAGACTTTTGCCAAAACCTTTGATATACAATTCTTCTAGGCTTTACTTTGACATTCATATTTGAGTACTCCAAGCTTGTGCCAAGACTCTTGATATACATTTATGATAAGTTAAAGTCAATAATATTAACAATCCTTCAAGCTAAAGCTAAGACTCAACATGTGGTGAATAAATGTTTCATTCCACATCGTTGATGCATATTTTACAAAGCATATGTTGTTTTTTTTTTTTTTTTCAATATGTCCTCAACATTATCATTGAGAAAGAACTTTTTTCACATCCATTTATTTCAAATCATAAGATACTACATTAATAGAGATGCTCTAAGAATGTTAATTTTATTTAAAGGAAGAAAATTTTATCATTTCTTTCCAAGAGACTAATCAATTCCCTTAAATGGCTAAAATGTCAACATCCCTGAATTTCTTTCACTCTTAATCATAGAACTTGATTCTTTGGTGTTCACTCCTCATCTTATTTGCTAGGGAGAATTTCCCTAGTAGAGGGAAGATGACCCTCCAAAGAATTTTTATTAAAATCAATAAATACAAGATACATCTTTTTAGAGTTTTCACCTTAAATTGGATTTTTAGTTTTTCATCATAGATATTTCTTAGATTGAAATAAATGCATAAGAAAACTCTCTTAAGATCATCAACCCCAAACTCTTTCAATGCCATCAACCTTAAGAGTATATTTTATTCAGGCATTTCCAAAGGCTAAGTCTTGTTTACCCTCATTGTCAAAAGAATATATTGACAAATCTTGGAATAACCTTACTACTATCATAAGATTATCCTCGTGACCCCAAACAAGTCACTTATGACCAGATCTTAGCAATAGCCTCACTACTAACATCCTCAATGGCTGAGGCACATGTATCATTGGAAAGATAGATCTTGACTATGGCTCACCACTCACCACTAGACTCAACTACTTAGTGCCATGGTTTTGGCTAAATCCATAGCCTCACATGAACTTATGAATCAAAATCCAAGGTAGAAAATCCATCTAACCTTTGTTTCTGTGGGACTAACGAACATTCCACTACTACATGTAGATGAGGGCATTTAAAAGATTCGTGGCTCCCACTACTAACTAAGCAAAATTGGTTCCACAAATATTATTATTTTATTCCAAACATTCAAAAGGTGTCCAAATTGACCAAAAATCCATAAGAGCTCAAATTCTATAAATTTCTTGCTATGTCATGAGAAGATCCCAAATATTCATAAAATATCCAAGGGCAAGTTGGGCATAATTTCTGCAATTTCCAAAATTCAACAAAAAATTTAAAAAATGGGATGAATAGGATAAAATATTGTTTTTTGAAAAAAAAACCTAAAATTACAAAAAATTGAACAAAATCTCAACATATTAATTAAAATCATAGAAGAATAACAAAAGACCATGAAGAAATAGAGGAAAATCCTCTCTAATGCATAATATGCATATGATATATATGTTTTTCCCTTTTCTTTGTTCACACGTGAACATGCTTCTTCTACTTGACTTTTCCATTTCATGACAAAGTTTGATTTTTAACTTTTTTTTTTATCATTTTCAATTTCTTAAGTTCATTTCTCCTTTTTTTAATCTCTTCACTAATACCCTTGCACTCAAACACTCATAACCCACACACTGAGACTCAAAATCAAATTTTGCTTGAACCTATGGGATCCTTATCAAGTGCTCTCCCAAATCATATGCTAAAATCTTATCTAGGCATTATTTATCATGGTTTTCTAGTTCAAATGTAGAAACTTTTACAGTATTTTAGCAAACTAGAAAATGTGATATCTCAAAAATTGTAACTTTGATTCTAGTGAACTAAGAGTCAAAACCTATATTTTTGAACATTCCAAACACATCAATAAAGTTAGATCCCAGGTAGGACATTATCCTAAGGTACTTCCTTAACAATACCAATTTATGCAATATTTAATTATAATTGAAAAATGAACTTCAAATCCTAGTTTAATGACATCTGGTAATAAGGGATATAGTCTGGTTAGGGTTAGGGTCCTTAATTACTTCATGAACAAAGTATTATATAAGCACATGTACATAATAAAATAAAAAGATGCATAACTATATGTGCATAATAAAGTAGAAATATGCATAAAGAAATAAATATGCAAAGCCAAATACTTGTAAATGCATAATAACTGACAAAAGAAAAACTTCCTAGGGTAATTGGATTTCAACATTTAACCATAAAATATAAAGTAAATGTATGACTAAGGTCCAATAATAGTAAAATAAATTATACAAAACTTTAACAAAACATTCTAGCAAGTGAATTGCATTCACTTATGTAGAATAACAACAATAATAACAATAATAACAGTAATGATAGTAATGCAATCTTATGATTTAACCAAGAATATTAAAGCTAATTCATTGAAAAATTAAAAAGGGTTCCACCACTTTCTAATTTTCTCTTCAAGGCCTGCCAATTTGGTTGCTTGATAGGCACAAGGTTGAAATGTTCGATTTAACTATTTGCCAAAGATTGTTTCATGTACTTGAAATCAATAAACAAAGAACAAAGAGTCACCACAAGTGCAACCATGCAAAGAAAAACACCACGATTGAAACTTGCAAACAATCCACCACAAAAATAACCTCGCTCTAATCCTAATTGTAACACTTGGATCCTTCGGCGTAGGTAAGAAGGAAAATAAATTATCAAAAAATAGTATGGGATACACATCCATAGGTAGTTGATGAGTTTTGTGCTGGTGGCTGTGATATCACGTACGCGATATCTCAGCCGATGGGATATCGCGTACGAGATATCACGTACGCGATATCTCAGCCGACGTGATATCACGTACGTGATATCGCGTCCTACCTCAATGTCTATAAATAAGAGGCGGCTCTCCCTCATTTCCATCCCAGTTTTAGAGTAGCGAAGCTCTGGCAATTTGATCCCTCCAGAGTTAGAATTTTTCCCGTGTCTGCCCGCAGTGTGGTGAATGTAATTGTACGGTGTCTTTATTCGAGTGTGCCATACTCGGACACGCACATGACCGGCAATAAAGATCGAGATTACTTCATCATTGCAGCATTCACTTAGTTTATTTATTTGTTATTTATTTAATGTTATTTATTGCTTTCGTAGCGTGGTGTGAGTACGACTTGGCTACGAGCACCCACGGGTGTGTACGGCTAGTTAAGGAATCAGTTACTCATCCGATTAGTTTCTCACCCTTAAACTCCTAGAAGCAGAACGAGTACAACTTGATTACGAGCATTTAAGTGTGACTGCTTGGTAGCCCAGTGGTGTAGCTAGGGGGATCTACGCTTGGTAACCCAGTGGCGTATTTGGGGTCTGCGCTTGGTAATCCCAGTGGCGTACCTAGGCCTATGCTTGGTAGTCCCAGTGGCAGTCGTGCACGAAGTCCAAGATGTGTACGGTTGATCAAGGAATCGGTTGCTCGTCGCACTTAGGCTAGATTAGATTTTCTTACCCTTTCCTCTTAGCTTAGATTAGTTAATATTATTTTCCATTGCCTTCAGGAGTAGCGATAGATTTAGGAACACATCATACACCTCATCTAGACTAAACCATACGTGACATATGCAAAACTGGTCTAGATGGGAAGACAGCGAACTGCGACCTAAGGCTAACTATCTAGGTGCCACAACTAGTCCATCTGCGGATTCGACCGGATTGCGCGTGCGACGCTCATTTCGTATGGTTGAGTGTAGGGGTACCTCGCCACTCATCATTGGCACTGTTACCGGGGATGGTGCTAGTTATCTAGATTAGTTATATCATACAAGGTCACTGTAAAGAACTTAACAATATATCTCTTAAGAAGAAGTAATTATAAAAAGTCACATAAATTCACACATAACAAGGCCTCTCCTACAAGATAATAATAACGCCACACTTGGTGAGGAAGTTCATTGGAGAACCAACGAACCATATGACGATGAAGATTAGAGTATGCAATCTGAGGTGGGGGTTTCTTATAAAAATGAATGAAAACAACGTCATCACAACACACAAAAACATAACTTACCAAATGACGATGAACCCCCACTGGCCAATACAAGCTTAACGCAAATACAAGAGGCCGTTTGAATCTCATGTAGGCATCGTAAAGAGAGCCGACTACCCAAGCTCGATTTAAACAACTTTCCTACATTTTCAGAAGGCTATGACTTAGATCCGTATCAACATTTACTAGCCTTCTACAATGCCTACACATGGAATAACATTGATAACAGTTGGCAAAAACTGAAGCTCTTTCCTATGACACTCATTGACCAAGCTAAAGTATGGTATAGATCGTTGAAACCAAATTCGATACGACGCTGGTCAACAATGGTAGAGGTGTTTAACGAAGAATATCAAACCTACGCAAGAGTGTTAGCCTTGAGGAAACAAATCCAAGGATGGAAA
>MNCI01001727.1:635652-647741 GCA_015680685.1 Gnetum montanum | reverse complement strand
CAAATTTCTCTCCACGACTTGCGATTGCGCGTCCCTTGCTTTCATATCCATAACTCGCTCACTTGCACTCCGAATTTCATTTCGTTTGAACCTACTTGAACCCGGAGTATTCAGCTTAGTTGTGGGGGAGGGGGCACATGCCAAATAGCGCATAAATTTTTTGAAATTTATCATCGCCCAAAGGACATCTTTAAGGGTAATTAGTTCTAAAATTAAGATTAAAATGTGTCAAAAATAATTTCATCCCCTTAGCTATACCAGAAAATTAAATTTGGAAACCACCTAAGCAAAGAGGACTCAACATTATAATCTTTCAGGGACATGTACTTAGGTAGGCAGAAGTAGGAGATACCCTCTCTAAAAGCAGTGCCTGGTACTTAGGGGAAATGTACCAATTTTGGCACAATAAAGAAGAAGGAACCATGGTTGACAATTGTGGTGTGACTGTTGACTTCTTTGTTCAAGCCATTTGGGAAGTATTAAACCTTCTGAATATAGGGCCAAAGGTTGCTCAGAACCAGCTGGACCCTTTCAGAACCGAGCAACTTAATAAACTATTGACAGAGAATAACAGGGTGGCGAAAGAAAAAGAGAAGCCTGACTGGGATGCCTCTATGGTGCAAGTGCAAACTTACACACACGCCAAGGCACTCAAGGCCTTACAACAGGAGAAACTCCAGGCCATACTTCAACACTATCAAATCCCAAGACCTGGAGCACAAGGAAAGGGAAAGATACCTATGGAGGAGTCACCGCCACCAGGAACTACATGAGTTCCAAATTGTTGTAACTATTCTGTGTGTTGTGTCTTTGTTTTGTTTTCTTCCCACACTGCGGCATCATGCCATTCTAGTCAGTTAATAATCCCATACCTATCCACTGTGTAATCAATGGAACTTGTTCTCACTTTAACTCGAGGACGAGTTTTCATTCAGTCATGGGGGTATGATGAGTCGTGTGCTGGTGGTTGTGATATCACGTACGTGATATCTCAGCCGACGCAATATCACGTACGCGATATCGCGTCCTGCCTCAATGTCTATAAATAAGAGGCGGCTCTCCCTCATTTCCATCCCAATTTTAGAGTAGTGAAGCTCTGGCAGTTTGATCCCTCCAGAGTTAGAATTTTTTCCATGTCTACCCACAGTGTGGTGAATGTAATTGTACGATGTCTTTATTCGAGTGTGCCATACTTGGACACGCACATGACCGGCAATAAAGATCGAGATTACTTCATCATTGCAGCATTCACTTAGTTTATTTATTTGTTATTTATTTAATATTATTTATTGCTTTCGTAGCACGGTGTGAGTACGACTTGGCTATGAGCACCCACGAGTGTGTACGGCTAGTTAAGGAATCAGTTACTCATCGTGATTAGTTTTTCACCCTTAAACTCCTAGAAGCGGAACGAGTACGACTTGATTATGAGCATTTAAGTGTGACTGCTTGGTAGCCCAGTGGTGTAGCTAGGGGGATCTACGCTTGGTAACTCAGTGGCATATTTGGGGTCTACACTTGGTAATCCCAGTGGCGTACCTAGGCCTATGCATGGTAGTTCCAGTGGTAGTCGTGCACGAAGTCCAAGATGTGTACGGTTGATCAAGGAATCGGTTGCTCGTCGCACTTAGGCTAGATTAAATTTTCTTATCCTTTTCCTCTTAGCTTAGATTTAGTTAAATATTATTTTCCACTGCCATTAGGAGTAGCGTTAGAATTAGAACACATCATACACCTCATCTAGATTAAACCATACGTGACATATGCAAAACTGGTCTAGATGGGAAGACAGCGAATTGCGACCTAAGACTAACTATCTATGTGCCACAACTAGTCCATCTGCGGAGTTCGACCGAATCACACGTGCGACGCTCGTTTTGTATGGTTGAGTGTAGGGGTACCTCGGCACTCATCAGTAGTGTTAACTAGATGTAAACTTTGAGCATTAATAACAAGAAAATAACTATAGACAAACAACGGTTTACATTGACTACTCAGTAGATGTAGATGCAATTAAATATTCAACATTACAATATATCATAGTTGTAATAACATAATTACAAAAAATAGTGTTTGTAAACCGAGAACTTTAATAAAATGTACTTATGAAGGACATTTTGCCTTTACTTTACTCACAATATATATTATAAGTATATAACTAACTAAACTAATTTAAACAAACAAGAAAGGTACCCCACGTTCATTGGTACTGTACAATGGAAGTTTCTATAGAGTTCTTATGACGTTAGAAAGCATAGGAAGGAGTTTATTGGTTATAGAATGCAAGGGGGTGCGTTTCCAACTGAAGAGTCAAGCAAGAGTGCACTGTGCTCTTCATAGTTCTCCATGGTTTAAGAGGAGCAACCTGTCAAGCACGTTTCTCATTGAAGGCCTCTTACTTGGGTTTACACTGGTACAGAGCAGGCCCACCCTTAACATTTGCATCATTTCAGGTCTGGCATCCCCGTGTTCCAGCAGTCGTGAATCCAGCACGTCCCCGATGTCTTTGGATATAAGTGCCCATTTCACAATGCTTCCATCTCTCCCAAATTCACTATCGTATGGCTTTCTGCCACTAACAAGCTCTAGCAACACTACCCCAAAGCTATATATGTCAGTCTTTTCATTGATCTTCCTTGTGTATGCATACTCTGCAAATTCATTTAAGTAACAAATAAAATATTCGCGGACCAAACATGCCTGGAGAAAGGAATGAAAGCATCAGAATATCACGGCTTCTTCATTGACTAATGATTATACTAAACTTACCTGGAGCAATATAGCCGACAGAACCCACAACATCTGTGACCATCTCCTTCTGATTCAGCTTGCAGTGGAGTCTTCTGGCCAATCCGAAATCAGCAATATATGAATTTAGCTCAGAATCCAGCAGTATGTTGGATGATTTCACATCTCTGTGAATAATTGCAGGACAACAGTCATGGTGAAGGTAGGACAGAGCTCGAGCAGCACCAATAGCAATCTTTAAACGGGCATCCCAGGGCAAGCCGTGTCCACCGTGAGGATCATGGAGGCGATCATGGAGGCTGCCATTTTGCATGAATTCATACACCAGAAGGACTGAATCTGGAGTCGAAATGCTGCAGAGAAGCTTCACAATATTGGAATGCCTAATTTTCTTGTAGATTTCCAACTCTGACAGTATCTCCTTCCGGCAAGATGATGATGATGCCAAAGCATTTTGTTGGGATTTTCCATCGTTTTGGATTCTCTTAACAGCCACAACTTTGTCGTCCCCAAGACTGACTCTGTAAACTTCACCTGATGCGCCGGTGCCTATGATATTGCTCTTTGTCAAAGAACGCATCATGTGCAGTTCATGAAAGTCCAGTGGGCAAAAGCGTTCAAGATCCCAGTCCCAAAACTCTGCATTTGAGTTTTGTTTAGTGATGCTTCTATCTCTGCAAATGTTGAAAACTAACAGACAGGCACATAACATCATCAGACTCAGAACTGCACTGATGAGTATTATCCTCTGCTTAAGAAGGCCAGAACTAGCGTTCTGAGCACAAGGAGGAAGTTGCAGTGGCCCCTTTCCACACAGTCCAGCATTTCCTAAAAAGCTCTTGTTATAGGCCAAATTGTTGAAGAGGGCAGGAACTGGTCCTTCAAGTTGGTTATAGGAGAGATCTAGAATGTTCAGATTCAGCAGTCCCATATGGGAAGGTATTTTGCCAGACAGTCTATTGTGGGACAGATTTAGATAGGTCAGAACAGGAAGAGCACTGAAAGCTTCAGGTATATGTCCCACAATAGCGTTATCAGAAAAGTCAAGAAAGGCAAGATTTTTCCATGCTGTAACATGTAAGGGCAGATTTCCGGATAACGTGTTGCCGCGAAGGGACAGAGATGTAATGCTGGTTAAACTGGTGATTTCAGCAGGGATTTGACCCGATAAATTATTGCAGCTGGCATTGAACACGGAGAGATTTGAGAGGTTCCCAATGGAAGACGGAATGTGGCCTCTAAAACTGTTACGGGACAGGTCCAGATAGCCTACGTTGGGTGGGAACTGCTTAGGAATGGGACCCTGCAAATGATTATGGTTCAACAATAGCTCAAACAGAGATGGCAAAGTCCATACTCCACTCGGGACTTCACCACTTAGTTGGTTGTCATAAGCGTGTATGCTGATAAGGCTTGAACAGTTGCCAAGAAAATCAGGCAGACTTCCAGTAAAATTATTGGAGAAAGCATAAAATCCTACCAGGGCTTTACTGCTGCACAGGTTACTACGGGGAAGGGGACCAGAAAACTGGTTTTTGGATACGTCAAATTCCATTAACTTGGCCCAACTGCTCATATTGCGCGGCAGGCTTCCTGAAAACATATTGCCATAAAGCCTGAGAGCTCCAAGATTTGAAAGATTGGCAAAGCTCGCCGGGAGAGGCCCTGATAGCTCATTCCAGTAGAGGAAAAGAGTTTTTAGACTCACCAATTCTCCGATTCCATCCGGAAGGCTACCTTCAAGATTGTTGGAAGAAAGATCCAGTCCCCTTAAAGCTCCCATGCTGCTGAGATTGCCAGGAATTGAGCCGGACAAGGAATTACCATAAAGGTATAAAAGGCTCATTTTCCGGAGCCTGGTCAATTCTTCCGGAATTGTGCCTGTTAGCTGATTCAAGGCCAGATCCAAATGCTCTAAACTGGTGGCATTTGCCAATGATTTGGGGATTTGGCCGCCCAAACTACAATTGGTCAGCCATAAAAACTTGAGCTGACACAAATTCCCCAGTTCTTCCGGGATCCTTGTTCCTGGAAGAAAAGGATTCCAAGCCAATGCTAGTTCCTTGAGTGCAGTCAGATTGCCCAGAGAAGCAGGAATACTGGATGCAGTCAGCTGGTTTCCCTCCAGATGAAGGGACTCCATTTTTGCAAAACTGCCAAACCCAGAAGGAATCTCCCCGGAAAATATGTTGTTGGACAAATCCAGAGATCTCAGCTGGTGCAGCAGATTAATTTCTTCTGGCAACGGCCCACTAAGACGATTGGAAGCCAAATTCAAGATTTGCAGATTGGTGCAGTTGAGCAGAGGACTGGGAAAGCTCCCAATGAAGTTATTGCTGGACAGATCAAGATACCGTAGAGCCTTGAGTTCAGTAATAATCCACGGAATCTCTGCTGCAACAATGCTTTTGTTGCTGAGGTCTAGCGACAGCACAGCACGGGTGACTGGATCGCAGGAAATTCCAGTCCAATTGCAATAGCTATAGCCACCATGCCCCATAATTGAGGTTTCGGGCCACTGATTCAGAACTCCACCAGCATTCCATTTGCTCTTCAGTTGAAGAAGAATTTGACCTTCGTCAACTGCTCTTACAGTCGCTGCATAACTCAACGTGAACTGAGCAAGTAACCAAAACAAAGCCATAATTTTCTTATTTTGCTCGCAAGCAATCATTTCATGAGAAACAGCTAAAGAACCTCCGTTATTTGTAATGGCGCCGTCACAGATCCTGGTTATTTAAAAGCGTTCAAGATTACCTCCTAAGAAGTGGGACTCACTGAGGAATCTATGACCAATTCAAAAGGCTCCGAAGTTTTCGCCTATTTCCAAACACCCCTTTCTCCAGTCTACGTGAAGTCAAGCTCGACTTTGGAAAATTCCCTGACCTTATCTTCGACGGGCCCTGGACAATTTCTGGACTTTCATCTGTGCTGGGCCACGTTTCAGGGTATTAATGCAACCCAGCACTGCACCATTATAGTTATGCCCCGCCATTTCATCGAATTCTTATCCATACCATTCCCATTACTCAATGTTTTTTAATTTCTGTTTTCCAAAAAAAAAAGGCTTCCATTCCCCGACATTGCACACCCCGTTAAAAACCTTCAACCCAAATCCGCTGCGGTAAAATGCTGCAAATTTCCCAACTATCTCATTGCACTGGGAAAACGATGCTTGCAACATTGGCTTCCTTGCCTTGCCTATGCATGTTATGCATCCTTCAATTTTGAAATCTGAATCTTGAATAACATTGGCTTCCTTGCCTTGCCTATGCATGTTCCTTCAATTTTGAAATCTGAATCTTGAATGACAATGCGAGGAAAGATCCAAAATTATATATCCATTTCCATTGCCCAAATAATTTCTAATTTGCAAAGCCCTATTAACGTTTTGGACCTGGTATTCCAATATCTCATTTTCAAATTTTCCAAATTCTAAACAAAAATAAACTTTTCACATTCCCACATTTTTAAATCTAAATACTTGCTTTCTGTAATTATTTTGTGTTATTATTCTTTTTTTTTTTTTTTTGAGATGGACCATTTTGAATCCTGAATTAGATACTTATCAAAGCATTACAACATCAAGTTTTCATATCGAACATGATTGTAATTTGTCTTTTTGATCCAAGGATAGTTGACAATGATACAAGGTTTTTAGCATTTGAGATAAGGAATATGTCCATTTATGTTTCATAAAATATGTAAATTCATTCATTTCTGATATATAATTTTTGACATTCAAAGACAAATATTAATTCCTATAATTTTCTTTTTAAGATAACTATTATGAGCAACACAACGAAAGATTTCAACCTAATAATTAATATCATTATATTTGCAACAAATGTTTGTCATTTTGTAAATATAGACTTTGTGGACTTGTCCTTCAAACATATAGACAACATGAACAATGATAACTAATATTGATAAATAATTTCATACATAAGATTAATGACTTCCAACAAATTTAATTTGACATACAAATTATTCAAATTTTTATTAATTTTAAGTTGTATTGTCGTAGTTTCTATGTTTTAGCCTAAGAAATCCAAGTTGTAGCTTTGCTGATGAAGAAATGACAATGAAAAAGTCAATTCCATCTTTTAGAAAATACTTTAGAAACAAATATGAAATACATATGCTACATTATAAGATATTGCATATATAGAATATTTCTAAAAATGGTTTAATCTTGTTAATGAATGAGTATCAAGTCCTATATTTTATTTAGAGTTTTTACAATGACGTTTCATATTAAAATTTCAGTGAAAAAAATCAAAGATGAAGTAATGGTTATCTCAAATAGAATCATGGATGAGATAAGAGAAACTTATTGAGATTTTATGGCAATGAAATTGGTAGATCCATCACCAACAAAAAAATGAGTACACCAACCCACAACATCTATCCCTATTGTACAAGTTCGCCTCCAAGATCTAGAAACTTCAATTCAATGTTTTTGCATTATGTGCTTAATTTCTCAAAATAGAGTTATATTCTTAAGATATTGCTTATGATAAGGCCTCTCAAATACATATACCACACATTGACAAGGGTGTTGCAAGATGAAAGTTCTTCATAAGGTATGGCATTTATTAAAATTAGAGAGTATGCTCTAAAACATTATTGTTAAAATATGATCATAATGCAATGTACAATCATCACTTTTGTAACTATCCAAGATTTTTCATAATCACTTATAAACAAATCATAACAAAAAGAAGTGACTTATATAACATGAATTGTCAAAACCCTATCCATGGAATATAAGCAACTATCAATCAATCATGGAGATGTGTATGAAAAAAATAGATGTGGTAAGGAACAATTTAAGGTTAAGAAGACAATATGTACAAGCAATGATGAATCATAAGAGAAGATAATGAACGCAGTGTTATCTAGAAGATAATCAGAATTAGAACTACAAGGAATTGAAGGTACATGTCCAAAGTAAGGAAGTAATCTACATTAAGAAATATCACTGATGAGCAATGAGGTACCCCTATGCTCAACCATACAAATTACAAGCGTTCACGCACAATGTAGTCAAATTCCATGGATGGGACTAGTTGTGGCATCTAAATCGCTATGCCTTGATCATAGTTCGTTGTCTTCCCACTTGGACTAGTGGTAGCTTTGTCATGTATGGTTTAGTCCAGAGTGAGGCATATGATTTTTATTATTTTATATTTTATTTTTCTATGATTAACAATAGGTTGAAACTCAATTTATAATCAATTCAAATAATCTACTTGCTAATTAATAATCAACTACCCTAACATAAGTATTCGATCCCACTTTCTGCACACATCTTGGACATGTATAATGCTACTAGGTTACCAAATGTTAAGCATTGCTAGGATTATCAAGAGTCATATGCATGCTCAAAGTGGTTGTACTTATGTGCTTAATTAATATGCATGAAAATGTAAATATTAACTAAGTACATTTAAGGTAAATTGCATGGAAAGTAAATCTAATCTAAGTCAAAGTGTTGCAATGAATAAGAATCAATCTCAATCTTATTGTCGTTCATGGAATGTGTGTAGGTACATTGCCACTCAAATAAGACTCTATACAACTAACTTAGATCCACTCTACGGGCACTCACTGATTGTTCTCTAAGATTATAGAATAAAACTAAAAGAGTTTGGCTACTTTATTGAAAACCCCTATGATAAAAACTATATGCAAACCATGTGCCCAAGTGCTATATTTATAGGTTGGTACATATGCCACAATATCAAATATCCAACATCGCATCTTGACTCCTGATATCAGGTATCCAATATTGGAGCAAGGCAAATCATGACTCATCAATCACAAACCACAATTATCATTATGATCAATAGAATTTGTAAATATAATCCAAGAACTAAAAGGTTAAAAAGTGATTCATAGGCAGAAAAAGTGAGAAGGATCTAGTTTTCTAAATAGGAATAGAATATCTAAAGTGAGTGTTTCGTAATATAGTCTAGTTTCTTAAAAAGGAAGAGAATACCATCCGTAAGAAAAACTACCTACAAATGAGGTAGTAGTCCATAATAAGTTGAGCTATGAATTGCTAAAGAAGTCCATGAGGGCTTAGCCCATATAAGACTGATCAATGAGAAAAATTCCTAGAAGGCTTATCATGAGTACTAGGCAAAGGAAAGTATCATAAGGATCTAGCCAAAGAAAAGAAGAAGAAGAAGAAGAAGAAGATGTTACAAAGAAGTGATTTGTAATGATTTTGTTAAATACCAAGAGTGGCAGTGAAATATGAATAATACAATTATAAAAGATGTACAATGATGAGTGTGTTTAATCAATGAACCATATGACAAGTTTACTTGTAACCTAAATGTTCCTTGTGTTATTAGAGTTGTTCAAGGAACATAAAACCAAAACTCTAACATGGTATCAAAGTGTAGTTAGAAATTAATTATTAGGATAAGTAGTTATGGAGGAAATAGAACTAGAACAATAATTACTAAAATTAGAGTGAAATGATGTGTCAAAAGGTTATAACGATTCATAAACAAATGATAGTTGTATGAGACAATTATACAAAATAGTTAATCAACTTAACACTATATATGGAGGCAGGAGTTTAAGGAATAAGAACATAGACTGATATACCATAGAAACATAAGAAAGCATAAGAATCTGAGTATAGGAAAAAGGAACAGGATAAGACATGGAGTAAGTTTGTGACCAAATTAAACTTTTAAAAGTGACCTTAGAAAGAATGTCAAAATCTCTTACAATTTTAGTATATTAGAGGAATAACATGTAGTATCATTTGCTTCTTAAGTATCATATAAAGTACATCGTATACATACTCCTACAAATGGAAGATAAGCAGTTGCTACAATACTTAAAGATAAAGAAAGATTCCAGAAGAAGCTACATTAACAAACAAAGACAAGATAACAACAACAACAAAGGACAAGAAAAGAGACCTTATGATCAAAATCAAAGGCCCAAAAATAAGCCTCAATATCCTAAGATCCAAAGGACCAATTGCTCTAAATCCTATTATCCAAGACTGCATGATGCCAAGTCTATCCTTCGTATTGTACAGAAGAAATAAGTTAAGTTATTATAAGACTTAACTTAAATCTTACCTATATTTATAAATTATTAGGAGCATAACATTATTTACCATATATCCAAATTCCTTATTTATTTGATTGAAATAATAATAAGAAGCTTTGGAAAGAATTAGTCAAACATTGGAGTAAAGATGTAGATGCAACAATCAAAAGAGGAGTATAGGATTAGTTGAAGACCGGGCAGCAAAATGTGTTGAACAATCATGAGCTTATAAGAGTTGAAGTATATCTCTATGTTAAATCTATGATCCATTATGTAGTATTCAGGTAGGTAGAGAATAGAAAAGATGAGGAAATATCAGTGGCCATTAAGAGTTTATCATTGATAGAGAAGGAGAAAGAAGAATGAGAAACTGCTTTGCAAACTCATATTAGTAAATATGACAAGATAAAATTAGATTTTCAAAAAATTTCACAAATAGTAAAATAATACAAGGCATATATTAGGCCCAAACTATAGCTACTGGATTAAGAACTCAGTCAAGTAGATCCATCTATGAATGTACTAGAAGATGAGGTTATGAAGATTAAAGAACAACATTTACAAGAGAACGAAGAGCTATAGAATAAAGTTATTTAAGTAAAACAAAAAGTCAAAAATATTTGTAAGATTAATCAAGAATTAGTAATTGAGCATCAAACATTACAAGTCAACATCCAAGAAGCTAAGCAAAGGATGTATGCTACAAATTCATCAACAAAAGAATATAAACAAGAGCTCATCTTGAAAGAGGATGAAGCTAAGGCCTACCAAGGATAACTTGTAGAGCTACAAATGGAAATGGAAGCACTCAAGGCTTCCATTAAGTTGTAACAATAAGAAGTAATATACCTACAAGCTATACCAAAAGTTGAAGTGCTTTCTCCCTTCACTTTTCAACTATCATTTATTGTTATTTCTATTTCTATTGTTATTTTTGATGTGCCACAAGAAACAATAGATCTCCCACCTGCATCCAAGTCATCCCTTGTCATGGAATGGAGTCCACACTATCCATTCCCTAAATTATCATTTCATGATGTGTATTTTCTTTTAAGACTAATGAAGAACATGTGTTCCTTGTGTCCAATCTATGCTACACTATTTGTTATTTCTACAAACTTGTCAGTGAAGGGAAGTAATTCCATCAATATGAATGTATAATACTTTGTGACTAGACATCATGAAGTATTTTATGATTCATAAAACAATATTAACCACTCATCAACTTCACAAGAAATAACAAACAAAATTATGAAACTAATACTTGAAAGGGAGTGTTAGAATATGGTTATAATACAAGGTATAATCATGAGCTTTGTAACTATTCAATATTTTTTTGTAATCACTTATAAACAATTTGTAATAAGAAGAAGTTTTTTTAATCAATGAACCATGTGTTAAGTTTACTCATAACCTAAACAATCTTTGTGCAATTAGAGTTGTCAAAGAGATGTGAAACTATAACTCTAATAATTATACATTTATAGAATGTGCAAAAGATATATAAGATCAAGAAGGAAAATCACATTCCCTAAAGTAGAAACATTACAATTTTATGTAAATATAATATCTAAAATGACATTGGGTAAATTTCATAAGAGAAGTATTAAGGAACTAATGCTTACTAAGGTCTAGTGAAGGATTCAAGTATATGCATATAAGTAAGTTAACTATATTGGAATACAAATAGAGACTTATATAGATTTTTAAAGATATCTACCTCAAATAAAATTAGCACCAATATACTTTTCCATGCTTTCTTCAAATGCCTGGCTAGGGCATGGGATATGCCCTAGCCAATTGACTAGGTACACTTGATACTTATTGAATTCATAGTGTATGCTAGGAATAAGATGCATACTAGTAGAATCATAGTGCAAATGGTAGTTACAATATAGAAATGTATGAAATAGTTTTATGGAATTTTCCATTTCTAATACATCTTATAAAAATTAAATTCATCCTCATCAAATAATTAGCCTCACAATCAACATACACAACTGTATCTAAAGATCTTCAATAGGCATCAAAAGGTCGTTGTAAATGGAAATTTGACATGTCAAAATTGATATCAAACAAACATCAAATAACATATAATTTAGAAAAATATTAACACCAAAAAACCAAAACATATCTTTAGAAGCTCTCATAAGTAGTTTTCTTCTAAGGTACCTCAATAAGGGAGATGTAGGTTTTCTTAATTCATCTAAATATAATGAGCTTTAACTAAAAAAAATATTTTTGGACATTTATCTAAT
>MNCI01001727.1:567548-598572 GCA_015680685.1 Gnetum montanum | reverse complement strand
TTCCAAATTAATCACTTTATTTCACACTTAGACTTAATCAAATAAAATATAAAATTAATAAAAATCATGTACCTTGGCTCACACTTAAACCTACACATGTGAAGCCAAGAAGACAATGATCACGTCGTTAGGTCACTATCTTTGTTATTGGCATTAGAGAGCTAAAATCCACAAAATTTAACCAGATCACTAGTACAATGCTTATGATTCGTATGGTTGGGCATAGGGACTACTCGCCACTCATCAGTAGTGTTGTTGTTAGGGATTTTAGTTAGCTAAGTGTGCTATCTAGGAAAGATAGTGAAACCATTCACTAAAGTTGTAAAAAGGAATTAATGCCAACATGATTAAGATAAAGAAAAATAACAAACACACATTGTTTATTCTTAATCACTGATATGAATTCTTCTTGCAAGGAAGGCTGTTTGCCACCATTCATAGGTGACTCCAATCAAAGATAGGAAGACCACAAGATACTTGTGCCTCCAAAATTTAAGGTGATCTACACTCATTTGGATGCTTACACTCCAAATTTCACCTTCATATTGCACCAGAACAAGTAGCTGTGATGGAGGGACATGGAAGGCAAAATTGTATTACCTCTTGACTGATTTGTTCTTGCAATGTTGTTAAAAAATCTCATCAAGATGGACATTGTAGGACTTAATGTAGAATACAAGGTTCAAGATCATGCTTATCAAGATTATCATTCCACAGAAGCACAAAGAAAGAAATATTGACAAATGGAAGCTAGATATGAGGCCTCAAAAGGCCAATGGTTTCCTAACCACTTGTTTCTTGTTGCTCTTCATTGTATAATCATTTGTCTATTATAATTGGTCAAAGTGACCTGTGCCTCAGAGTGCAAGGATCAACACACTTATTTGCATTTTTTCCTTGTGATTGTTGTTCTCTTTTGTTGCCCTGCAAGGTTGATGTGCTTCTTGTGAGAAGACATCTTGCTTGAGCTTGTTGGGATCCTATGGGATTGAGTGTTGGTATAGCACCATAATACTCCAGAGCAGAGCTCAAGTTGTAAATATTTTGAGATCTCAGAAACCACATTCTAAGATTGTGGGGACGTTATAAGGTTAAGTGGATTCATAGCATCAAGTCACTTTGGAGTGGAGCTTAGAGGTTGTATGAGATGTGGTATCCTTTAAACCACATTTGAGAGTAATAAAGTCCAAAGGTGTGCTTGCGAACTATCCTCAAAGTGTGGACTACTCAAGTTGGAGAACCATGTTAAATTTGGTGTTTGTGCTTTATCTTAAAGAATTTTAATTTGGGGAACTTATTCATCCCCCTTTCTGAGTTCAACGATCCACAAGTGATATTAGAGGTTGGTACTCTTTTTTGTTATCAACTTCAAGAGTGAACAATGGAGGGGATATCTTATACAAAGCCACCCATTTTCAATGGATTTGAATTCACCTATTGTGTTGGCACATTTATGGCCATTTAATGGAGTAGGATTTATGAGGTTAAATACAGAAAATTTAATCAAGTAAAAACAAAGAAAAGTAATTGAAAGATACCACTTTTCTTTGAAATTATTTTGATTGATGGTTTAGCTTCAGCTCTGAAGAGCTTTTTTGTTTCTAAGAGTGTAAAAGTCCATGACTTTATATACTTAGATTTTGGGAAAATTCATTCCCTTTTTGATTGTAGGTTAACCAAGAATTCTCATGAATATAAGAGGCAAAGTGAGAGCAAAAACTTGTTAAATATAGTTAAGCCTTTTGTCCATGAAACACAAGAGAGAGAGTTATATAATGATATTGCACATTCAATACTATAACCTATCACAAAATTTATTAAGTGGAGAGATACTCCATTCTATTGGAGGACTTGTTATGGTTCAGCATATCAATCTCTTCTCCAACCTACTCTCTGGGAACATTGCATTTCATATTGTTGAATCACTAAATGTGATCAATATTAATCTTTCCTTCAACAAAACCTATCAAAATACTTGGGCAATAAGCTTACACATTAGAAGACCATGGATCTTTCTCATAACAAGATTATGGGTCCTATTTCAAAGTCTTTGTGTCCAACCTTACTTTTCTTCAGGTTTTAAATTTACCGTTTAACAACTTTGAAGGTAGTGTCAACTATTCTAAAGGCTCTCTCCAAAGATTGAAAAATTATTCATTCTTGCATAAATCCTACGTGATTGCAAGCAAATGGAACATGAACAAAAGTAATTTGATTTGGTTGGATCCTTGATTTTCTCAACTACCTAAAAAGTTGTAGAGTTTTTAGTCCATTCCCATGGAACCCACAAGTAGCAATCATCACATTCTAGAAAATCACAATTTTACCAAGCATATCGTTGAACACTTGGCAAGCATCCTTTATCGCTCCAAATTTCTTGTACATATCCGAGAGGGTAGTTTCCACATAAAAATTCTTGTAGAAATCACTCTTCAGAATTTGTGAATGAATCATTTGTCCATGAAAAGTCATAGAAATTTTGGAATAGGCCTTGAGTAGAGAAGAGTATGTGAAATTATCTACCTAGAATGCAAAATTGAGCATTTGGTGATAAATCATAAATGCTTCATAATGGGGTCTACGCCAAGCATCAGTTTTGATGATTACGTTGCACAAAAATGCATTTTTGTGGACTGTAGTATTGAAGAGTAGCTTGGCTTCACCTACGACACCATGGCTACCATAGTTGTTCGCCACTTTTACTGTCCGAATCCATGAATAATGTTTTTGGTAATTTTGATGGAAATGGTGCTGTTATAAATTGGAATGTCTGAGAAAATCTTACAATTTGATACTGAAGACTGGAATAGCTGTGGATTCACATTCACATTGACACACATCTTCTCTAAGTGTGCAAATCAAATTTATCTGCTTGCACAATTTCTAAGCTTTAAGACTCGAATTCACGGGATGGTTCCTCTCTATACTTGAAACACCATCAATTTTGGGCTCTTATGACTCAATACCAGATTTGTTCTAGCATCAAGACCTAGGCAAAATTTCTCCAAGTGTGGTGTCATGCTAGGTCACATAGATCACATGGCACCCTGGAAGTCCTAACGCTTGCAAAGTTCTTCCTAAGTCTATTTGCTACGCCCCTCGGCACAGTCAGCGTAGCATCCATGTCCATGGCTAGTGTTCACCAAAAGGACACCAAGGGTGGGCTAAAAAATTCAGCAAATTTTCTATCTTCTGGGTTGTCCCAATTGCCAGTCTAGCCATGTGCAAGGCTAGGACCAGTTAAAAGTGTTCAGGATGCACAAAAAAATTCAGAAAATTTTCTATTTTTGACCTACCACACTCTGCTACGCTACACAGTGTAGACAACATAGCAGGCCATGTGGGACTGAAATTTTTCTATGTGTTGAACCAAACATGGAAGGTGCATTTGGGTAGTTCATTGACTTTCAAGGCTACCTGTCCTACTTCATCACAAAGTGTGACCAGCGTAACATGGGAAAACTTTGCAAATTTTGTCAAAATTTGGCCCAAATTGGTGCTACGCTATGCTACACTGCATAGCATTGCACAAGTTCAGAGCCCAGATTTCTTCTAAGTGTTGAATCAGAAAATAGTCAAGCTATCTAGTTGCATTTAGCAATTTTCTGACTCCCAAAGTTGCTTGGCTAGCTACATAATAGTATGTGATTAGCTTGGAATGAAGGAAAATTGCAAGTCTTATCAAGAATTAGCCAAAAATAGGTGCTATACTATGCTACACTGCATAGTGTAGTACAACGTAGCACAGCATAATAGAGATGCCAGGGTCTAAAACTTCCTAAGTATGAAACAGAAAGTTGTTAAGCCATTTTAACATGAAAGATGCACTTTTAGGCTAATAAAATTGCCTTCCTGACTACATGCGGGAGTGTGATCAAGAAGCATTTCAAACTTTGATTAAAATTCATCAAAATATGGGTTCTATGCTTTGCTACATTGTGCAGTGTAGATAGTGTAGCAGGCCAGAAATGCAAAAATTTTCTAAGTGTTCATGCTATGCTAGGCAACGTAGACAGCATAACACTCAGAAAACATCTTTTGAATGCGTCCAGAACCTTCCAAAATGTGGCATTGACTATCATTCCTGCTCCAGCATCTCTCTAGTGGCCAAAGTGAGCAGTCTATTTTGTTTTTGCATTGCTTGTTGGCCCCTAAAATTATCCCTACGCTTGATCCTACTCGAAAGAGGAGGGAAGAAGTAGTGCCAAAGCATAGGATCCAATTTGCATTTGTTCTATGCATTTTGTAAAAACATGGCACTTCTTCAGATTTTGGCACATGCGGTTTGGGCAATATGGTCACAGTTTGGTGGATTTTTGGTTCCTATTCTTGTCCTATCTAGCGTAGCATCACACTTTGAGCATAGCACATTAGCATAACACATCCACGTTCATGCTACGTGGGACCCAGGACACATGGTGTCCAAACCACACCTCTCCCCCAACCTTGGCAATATAAATACCCTAGTAAATGACATTCTAAGGGTTGGATTTTGGCAGTTAGCTTTGGTAGAAGATTAGTGAACAAAGGGTGGATGAGTGGAAAATCTCAACATTAAAGCCTTCCAAATCCTTGTTCCACTCTCGCACCTGAGTGTGACACCTGCACATGCATAGCATAGCAAACCTCAAACCAGCAAGTGTTAACTCCTCTGCATCTGCCAACACCACATTTGTAGCCTTTTAGAGAACATGACCATATTGTCCTACTGCCTAGTTTTTTTTGTCTATGCTGCACACCAATTGTACACATCATTCAATCAAAAGCCACATCCCCTAATCTTGGGGCAGTGCACTTCTTTACTCGCACTCTCAGTTCATTCTTTTTCTATAGCATTTTAAACTATTAATTTATCTATTTCTTTATATTATCATATGCACCTACGCTCAGAGTCTCTCACTGTTATGGATATTTCACTCCTACTTGTTTTGAACTCTTATACATTATGCTTAAAATCATTATCTACGAACGGTTATTGAACACTACTTAAGTCCCTGATTGATCGACTAGATCTCTCAGGGTGCCCTGTTTCCATTTTCTCTAGCATCACCCTCCCATGGACTTAGGGTTAGGTTCTATGCCTGACAACCTCTCAGTGTTCCAGCCACCAACATTTTCAGATGCTACATTTTTTGGCACTAGAAGGAGGGCTTGAACCTTTGTGTTCCTTCTATGCATCATGGGTAGTCCCATGTGCCTTCTGTACCTCCTTGCTAATGTAAACGTAACACCCCTGTGGACCTGCTATGGTAGTAGTTGGATCACAAGCCAACGTAGGGGTTGTTTACATTTTAGTTGGTATAGTTAGGTCCTAGTTTACAGTTCACCTAGAACCCCATAGGATAAAGAGCCCAAAACGATGTGTTGCATTAAACTTTGTGTCCCGTGTAGCGTAACATGTGTAGTGTAACATGTATAGCATAACAACTTTGTTAGCATGAAAATCCCACATAGCATAGTGAGCGTAGCATCGTAAATCACTACTTTTCCAACATTTCTAGAATTTGTCATTCCTAGTCCATTTTCTGTGTAGCTTACCTATTTCTTTGCTTCTTACATCCTTTTTGACATAGCAAAAATAAATCCACCTAGCACCTCAATCACCACTTCAAGCTTGGGGATAGCCCATCCCTTACAACATGCAACAGATCTTGAGCAACCACCTAGCCCATTGTGAATACTACAGCAGTCTCTTCGACTGCAACATCAATCACCTGAACGCACGACTTGTGATGAAGATCGATATAACTTTTTATGCACAAGGATCCAAGTAGGTCTCCTGCTAGATCGTTAGGAATATGAAGAAAAGCGTAACTTTGAAGTTATTCACTAGAATGGGAGGGAGTTCCTTCCTACTCTTGGGGCCATTACACCACTCACTGAAACATTTTAATGGATATTGAATTAACATATTTGACTAAGTGGGTCAAAAGAGTGATATGTGGCATCTCACTATGAGGAACCCCTTAACGATGGGTAAGAGGAATTTGAGTCCCATTCTGAAAGTGGTGGCCTGCTTTACCTAACAACTTCACAAACCACTCTTGTGTTATATCCACATGAGATACAATCCTCTACTTCTTTGGCAACAATGACAACACTTTTACAACCTAAACCTTTCTTGGTCGTAGGAAGTCATCAAATGTTATTAACTCAATAGCATCTAGGGCCTTTGGTTTGCTTTGCCTTTAATATTCCTTTGCAGTCCATATAGTTTTCTCAACTTGTGATGTCTACGTTACCATATGTACATACCATGTCTACGACACAATCACAAATGGGCCTTACTTTTGTTATCTCCTCTACATCGATTCCATCGCCAACAACAGTCCCAACCTCAACCGCGTGGTGGGCACCAACATCGTTCCCTATTATCCAACTATCACAGACAATGTAGTATGTGCAATCCCAAACATATCAAGCTTCGCACACGGCACAACCAACCATGGGGCTATGGGATGCTTTAGCAATGGGGTAGGTGACCATTCCCACATCACCACAAATGGTTGTCACTTAGGTGGCACCACCCATAGGATTGTGGGCCGCTCAAGCAGCCCCACTAGTGGGAGCTCCTCCAATAGCTCCCCCACTGGGATTCGCAGTGCCACCAATGGAACCACCCATGATGACTGCCTCAACGATGCCATTAGCAGTTCAACTTACATAACCTACTGTAACACCCCCATGTCTAGACCAAGCCTTTTAGCTTATTTAGACCCTCACTGATGAAGTCAAGTGGCTTAAAGCCATTAGTTCTAAAACAATCCCAGTCATGGACTTTTATCATGATGATCCAGTTAGCCCAGTCATTCCTTCACTTATGTTGCCTCCTAGGGTACAATTCCAAAATTCACAAAATACAACAGAGAGGGCAATCCAAACACCCATCTCGTTACTTTCAGATTTGAGTCCCTATTATTACAACCATAGCCACATGCAATCATTCATGTTTTCATCATGTCATTGACTAGCAAGGCTTTGGATTGGTATCACGCACTTCCTTGCAATTTCAACATTAGAAGAATTGTTGAGCCAATTTGTGACTCGCTTCAGGTATAACTTGAAGCCGAAAGTTACCTTAGATCAACTTATGAACATTAAGCAAGAACCATTAGAATCCATTCAAAAATTTATACAACACTGGAGTGCTGCTTTGAATGAAATCTGTGAACCAATCGTCGAATCACATTTACTTGCTATTTTTAAAGGTGCTATAAATGATTTCATCAAATCTAAGTTATATTACTTAGCTCCATGTTCCCTTAGCTAGGCTTTTGCACAAACAAAAAGTATACAAGATGTAGTAGAAGTGAGTAAAGACCCAGCTTACGTAACTTACAAAAATGCATATGCAAAGAAGGAGAAAGAAAAGGGTAAGGTCACTGTGGCCATTGTGGCCAATTAAACCAAGCCCAATGACAAATAGCTTGCCAAAGCACCTAAAACCACAACGACTACTACCAAAGCACCAATCTCTAGCAACAAGGGGGTTAGCCAACCTGCAACGTTGATGGCCATGGCAAAAGCTTCGCCGAGGCCAAATTTTGAGTGTAAGGATCACTCTAAATACACCCCATTGCCAATTAAGTTGTCGGAGCTATTGGACTAACTATTGAATGTTGGGCACATTCAATTTAAGTAAATGTTAGAGGAGGCCCGTAAGCATCATGAGAGGTATTGTGAAATCCTTCGAGACCCCTTTGTAGCCACACTTAATGAGTCTCCTGTGCCTAAAAAGTTTAGGCTTGAATGATTCTGTAACTACCACTAGTTGTGTGGTCATGATACTAACTATTGCTTGGCATGAAAAGATGATGTTCAATACATGATTGATCAAGGTAAGCTAGTTCTTGATGAAACTAGTCTAATCTGACCAGAAAACTAGTCAATGAATGTCTACAAAGACCCATTGAACACTAGTAATATGGGCTACACTATTAATGTTATTAGTGTTGATGACGGTATAGAGTCTACACATAAGACGTTTGTGGTCAATCCACCTTCTCAAGGTACTGCAGTTTCAGTGACACCTAGGCCACAACCTCCTTTTGTTATTAAAAGGCAACCACAAGAGCTCGATGCCCCCTTTGTAATTAAGCCCCCTCAACGTGCTATTCCAACAACGCAGGCACCTTTTGTTATAAGGGCACCAAAGCATACAAACTCATCACCTGCCCAGAGTTTGGTGGTTGGAATTGCATCACAATCTCCTCGCTTAAGAAAACACGATGAGCGCTTAGTGGATAAGATGACTAGAGAACATATTGCGCTAGGCCCCCCTAAGCCCATCTCTTTATCGACAATTCCCATGGCCTCACAATTTAAAGATAAAATAGAAATGCATCCACAACAAGTAACTGCTGAGGCTCAAAACCCACCACTCAACCGAAAGCCAAGTCCTCTTTTCTCCAAGGGATTTGTCGCTTAGGGTACATGGAGGAAGTAAAAACTACAAAACTACCAAGTGTTGAGCAAGAATTTCTAGAAAACCTTACACAAGTTAAACAAGCTTTAAAACAAAAGAAATACAACATTAAGCTTGTACGATTTAATAATGACCTCTGTAGCGCACCATGAAGCCTTGATTTGCATGCTAGCATCAATACTCGTTAAAGAAGACATGCCCACAGAGGAAAACAGTATTCATGCTATTATGCTTCCATCTATGGCTAAAGAAACATAGGTAATTCACTTGACTTTTCATGAAGAAGCTATTAAAGCTAATTCCAAAAAGGGTTAGGTAACTATTGCCCCTATGTTCATAATGATTTGGGTAGGTCAATACAAGATTCATAGGGTGCATGTTGATGACGAAGCCACAACCAATGTGATCCCATTCCCTATGGTTGACAAGTTGGGTCTAGTAGACCAGATCAAGCACACAATAACTTCTTGTGTAAAGTCCTTCAACGGGACATGCATCGTAGTCAAGGGAACCGTCACTGTGAACTTTGTAGTAGGGAATCAGTTCCCCACTAGTGCAAAATTCATTATGGTGGAAGAGATGCCTGGGTTCAATTTGATCTTAGGAAGATCTTGGCTAGCCCAGCTAAGGACTATCTCTTCATCAATACATCAAGAGATCCATTTGCCTTATGTAGGTAGAGAAGTGGTAATCTTCAACGATGATGTAGCCCACGAAGCTATAAACAACATAAACACAGGGCAAGGGTCGAAGATAGAAATCTTCAAAGGTGTGTCACCTGTCCACGTCAAAACCCAATGTTGCTTCACTAATAAGCTTGACAAAATTGACAAGCCGCACAAACAAACTATATGGACAAAGTTGCCTTTCTCAATAGCTGACGATAACTTAGAGGAATATCACTTTAAGTCCTCCAAGCCATACACCTTGCCTAACCCACATTGGATTAGGAAATAGTTACACGATTAGGGCATGGCCCTACTTTACTTCTTTCATTCGTTTGTTTTAACACTTTCTGTTTGTATCGGTTTCAATTTTGCATTATGTTTACCTTTTGTGTTAGTTATGTTGTCACAATCCAAAATGACCTTAAACTAGTCACAGCTTGGAATGGCCTTAAACTATTGCACGGCCCACCAAGGCCTAAAACTGACAACCTCCTTTAAGCTTAAATTACCCATGGTCCAAAATGGCCCTAAACTAGCAATAGCTCGAAATGACCTTAAACTAACAACAACCTAAAATGGCCTTAAACTAGCAATGACTTGAAATGGCCTTAAACTAGCAATGACCCAAAACCTTAAACTAGCAATGGCCCGAAATGGCCTTAAACTATCTCATGGCTCGCCAAGGCCTAAAACTGGTAGCTCATTCTTTGCGTTAACTACCCACAATCTAAAATGGTCTTAAACTAGCTATGGCCTTAAACAGCCTTAAACTAACTACAGCCCGAAATGGCCTTAAACTATAACATGGGGGCCATAAGGGGCCTAAATACATCAACCAAAACATTAGGCAAAGGAAATGGAACAAACACATTACTTTTCATCACATTGCAAATACATGGTCCAAAAATCATGTTCACACTCAAAGTTGCAACATCACCCAATAATGGGGATTACATTTTAAAATCGTAAAACATCAATGAAGAGGCTATGGGTCTTCTCATGTGTCTTTAGCTACTTCCCCACCAGGTCCTGCATCCTCAATTGGATCCTACATAAGTCAAGAACAAGACCAAAACAATAAGCCAATGAGCAAGTGAGGCAATGCATAAAGCTACCATGAAATAAATTGTGATAAAGTAAAATTAGGCTAACCCAAGATGGGCCTGCATCCATGTCTAGTGGTATTTTTTCAAGACTAGATGCCAAGCGTCGAAAAATTTCTTTCTCACTCAAATTGACCCGATCTTCTTCTTCCAAATCAATGCCTACTAAAATATTTTCTTTCTCCACAATTATCCATGTGGGTGGCCTTGGAGAAAAGGAAGCAGAGGTGGCCTCCCAAAAAGGCATGGTTATCTCCCTCTTAGGAGATTCACTAACCACTAGATGCTTCATGAATTTTTCATAAGCCTGGGTAGCACCGATTGCATCAAGGAACAGCTCACGACCACACCACTCTACAGATGCATCCCTATACTTTTGGTGATAAGTGGCATGTTCCATCTTATACATGTGTTTGTGATTATTCTATGCCCATCCCCATTCATATACCTTGGCACTATAATCTTTTCAATCTTAATTCTTTTATGCCAAGAGATCCATCCATAGACATTGTTCAATTACTTCGCGTATGGCCTCATTTTTGCCTCGTACGGTTGACCAATATCTGGCGTAATCAATTACAGTTGTATGACAACTACCATCAGAATTCTCATGAGCAATTAATAATTCATTTCACAATCACAAGTCTTCTAGCTTAGCTACGTGATTCATTTTTTCCTTCTCAAGCTATCGAACTCGTTTCTAGAGGTCTTTGTTGACACGTCTACACTCGCACAGTAACTGTGCCAAGTGTAGCGCACATATACTTACCTCATCATATATGTGATGAGGCACCTCTGTTACCTCTAGAGGGAGTTTAGGCATAGCTTCCACTTAAACTACCTATTTTGGATCCCATTGGAGCCATGAATCTATTACACCAAAATAGGAAAGTGTTAGTTGTGGGACAGTAGCAAAAGTGAAGCAACACATAAAAAGTAAATGCCATAGCCCAAGCGCACCTATCTCAAGGTCAATTTTCTTTAGGTAGTCAATCGTGTCATCTATTATGTCTTCCATGAAAGAAAAATTATCCAGAGTTTTTGCCCATGGCTCTAGACGAAAAGTAGATGAAGACTCGAGGCCCTTAGCAGAACTGGTACCCATTGTGCAATAAAGCATGTTAGCATTATGGACAGGAGAGGAAAAATGAAAGGATAACATAAATGATAGAGCAAGGCTCCTACCTAGCAAACCCTTAGGGGTGAGAGCATGGGGGTTGCCCATCGACACATTGTCAAACAAATTAGCAAACTCACCATCCTCAAAATGCAACCCCTCTTCTTTGAGTTTCCTTAAAAGTGTAGCGGCCTCCTTTGCTGTCATATATCCCTCAGGTTTTGGGACATTTTCTAAAAGGATTCTTTACAATGGGGGCCACCTCTTCCATAGTAGGGGCTTCCTCCTTAGTAGTAGGGGCCTTCTCTTCTGTAGCAGGGGCCTCTTCTTTAGGAGCTAAAGCCTCTTCCTCATTTGCCAAGCACAAGCCAAAATTAGGGTACTAGTCCAATAGAGATATGCAACCACAAAAGGGAAAAATAAGGCAGCAAATAAGTGAGCTAAGGGATACTTACCAACAAGCTCAGACTGCACATTATGAATTCTAATCTATAGCCTTGTTCCCCTTCCTTTGCTCACATGTGAAGGCTCTTTTGCAGGATGAGGCTTCTTAATTTGCAACTTTGATTTTATTATTTCTGTAATGTGGTGTGCTCCCTTCACTACGTTGCCCATGTTGGTGGGGGGAGCCTCTCCAAAGCTATCAGGCACATGAAAGGACGGTATCACCCGATCCTTGGTCATCATTGAAAAAGACTTCCTGATAGCTTTCGAAGGGTCTTGAGATCGGGTGGTGTGAAATACGTGGTGGATCCATGGTTTGGATATCTAGGTATGATCCTGTATCACCTAGATCCCATTCTCTTGAACCATCAAAAATTTAGCAAACCATCGCAAAAAAGCAATGAAAAAGGCAAAGTGCACATGGAAATGCATTTCAAGTTTTCCCTGTAGCCTAGTCATTTCCGCCCATAGGCCTTTCGAAAGATACTTAGCCCAATTATATTATGTTCCCTCTTCCATTATGTCTCACATAATCCAGGCCTGCTCTACCCCAAGAATTTTCCCTTGGGAGAGCAACTTGAGGAAGGCACAAGCTCGGAAGATGGGGTAAATATTTTGGGCTACCTCCAATCTAACCTTCTTCATATAGATATCTTTGCGATCATTGCCAGTTCTCAACCATTCTTTTATGCCTCTTCGATGATCTACATCCTTACTAGTCCTTTCCCTCACAGGTAAACCATCAGAAGGGACACCAAAAAGATTTGAAAGAAGACTATCGGTGACCTCAAACACCACTCTCATGGAATGAATCCATGTGCGAAAGTGATTCGTGCTTTTGGTAAAAGAATATACAAGAGTAATCATTTCCATAGCTGGAATCCCTGGGTTTACAGCCAAAAATAGGTCCATGAGCCTAGCCTATTGAACCTTCTTGATAATCGTTGCTGGAGCCCCACTACATATCCAACACTGTGATTCATCAACCTCATCATACTTAAAGAAGAGGTTAGCCTTGTTACGTCCTGATGTAATTACTGTAACCTCCTTAGATTTGGCTGCCACTACGGAAACCAAGAATAAAATTAGCAAAAAAATGAGGGTAATTAATTAAACTAATTCTGATTATATGAAAAGGGGTGCATGATATAGCTCACTTGGTATGAATGGTATGGGGAACGACGGTATTTCCACTAGCACTTCTTCTATAGTGGGTACTTGATGGGATGCCCATTTTCCATCTAACCACCCAAGATCCTCACATTTCATGTAAAATTTGAAATACTTGGTTGGGTAGGTTTTAAAATTGCCCCCAAGTTGCTTTATAACACTGACACATATGTTCTCAGTGGAAGAGAACTCTTGAAGAGCCATTTGAGCCAGGGCTAATGCCCCCTCCCTATCATGAAGATCATCCTTATCAATTACAAATTTAGCAATAGGTAAAATAGGATAAGTATTTCAAACCATACAAGGCAAATAAAAATAAAATCCGTGATCATGTTAATAGGACTCACCTGCTAGCATAGTAGATAGTTCTAGGTGGGTTCTGAAAAAATGTGCCTATATGGCGAGCAATGAATAAAGTGTTATATTTATGATAACACTTGAATTCTGGCATCGCCTAGATCCAAGAAAAAATTCTTAAGCCTTTTGGACGTTGGCTTGAGCCCCCTACCTCTTCCCCTTTAGTAGACCCATCTCTCATGAATTTGAGAATGCCTCGGTTTGCTCCAGGCAACAGTGTCTCACTTAGGATGCTTGTTGCTTCACTAGCCAAGTACGACCATACCATGACACTGAAGTGACGAAGTAGGAATTCTAAGAACTCTCTCGCACCTTCTCAGAACTAGACTACTTGGTCCCCTCCTCGTGCATGTTGTGGAGGAACATTGGACATAGGGGCACTTATACAACACAAAACCCCTACTAATTCAACCACGATTAGGATCGGCTTTAACATAACCCTGCATTTTACAACGAAAGCATTAGTTTACAATAAGGGCAATTCTTAAAGGAAAAAATTTTGAAAATTTTGTCTAAGTGTCAGCTACACTTCCATGTAGTGTAGTAGTTCTCTGTAAAGTGTAGCAATCTTATATAGAACATAAAAATTGTAACACTATCAATGAACCAAAATGTTTTCTAAGTATTTGTCCCATCCCTATGACTTTGTATGCAGCATAGCAATTATAGCATCCCATGTAGCATAGCAATTAAATCTTGAGAGCAGCATAGCGGCTACATCCCAAGCAGCATAGCAGGTACATCCTATGCAGCATAGTGGTTATGCCTTGGGTAGTGTAGATCTTGTGCAGCATAGCGAATATGCCTTGTGTAGCGTAGCAAGTGTCACGCTCACAGAAAGCATAGCGATGCAAGTAGGAAAACACTAGATGCTCTTAGTTATGCTGTTAGAGGTGATACCACTTGAGGGGAAACACAGAATGTTTGTGAAGCCCCTGGCCTATTCCACTACATGGAACATAACAAAAAAATGAGAGGCCTCCCACACGTGCTACATTGCTCAGAGCTCTTCAAATCCTTGCCAAAAAAAATGGTACACTGCCCCAGTCACACTGATGGTGGTTACAACCATGACATGACGGCCATGGCAATGGTATCGGCCATGGCAATAGTTGCAATGGTAATGCAACAGCCACACCATAGTAGCTATGGTGGCAGCATGTAGCAGTTGCCATGACCATAGCAGCAATAGCCACGGTGTAGTAGCCGTGGCAACCAGGGCATGGTGACCATGGCAGAGATAGTGGCAAAAAAGCAACAAAGAAAAATGCACAACATAAACAAAGGCAGCGTAGCTATTTACTAGGCAGACGGTCCCTCCTACCATTCTTTAATGCATGCTCTAGGAAGATGTCGCAAGGTGTGCTCCCCTTCTTCCACATTTGCAAGGCCCTAATGTTTACGCTCACTCTTACACACCATTGTTTTGACGTCAAACTCTAGCCTGTCAGTGGTTACGCTACAGCTGCTATGCTCTCTTCTCTGAACCCCGCTATGCTCTGGGCTATTAGCTCTGACAATGAAAATGATAGGTTTACCATGGGTAAACCCCTATTTATACCCTTCAGGGTTACATGACATGTCACTTTTCAAGGACATCTTGAGTCATACGCGTAATGCGGGATGCCCCATGTCTCGCATGTAACATGGGATGTCCCATGTTTACTGCGGCATAGCACATATTTCCAAAAAATAAAAATAAAAAATCTAATTGAACCCCTTACTCTAAGATTTTGCATTTGACTCAAAGCTTTGCACTGAAGGCATCGTAATGGTCCTCTAAGACCTTAAACTAGTAATTTCAAAATGTAGTTTTGCATTCTATGCATGGTTACAGTCCACTATGATCTTAAATTGGCAATTTTAAGATATTGCATAATTACTTTACATGCATTTCGCTTTATGTTGCTATGTTAGGCAAGTGCCACTTGACGCCTTTTGTTTGTTGGCTATTTTGTAGGATCGCTTAGGAATGGACGCACACAATGATCTCTATGCGCCTTTACTATTGATTGGACCCCATGGTGGATTCATGAGATGCTTGAACACAGAGCTTGTAAACTTTGAGCTGCCTCCTTGTAACACCAACGTAACATCCTTAGAAACATCACTAGACTGGCCAGAACATCTAGTCCAAGCCTTAGACCTAGAGGCTGGTGATGTAATTGAGGATTCACTTATAGAAATTCCTATGACCACATGCGAAAGTAAGGCGAGAACATTGAAACTTAGCTCTTTACTAGAGCCACAAGTCCAGCAGAATATCGCTAAAGTCCTCAACGATAATGTCAAAGTGTTTGCATGGTCTTATGAAGACATGTTGAGCTTAGATCCACACATAATACAACACAACATTATCTTAAATTCATGTGTTAAAGTAGTCAAACAAAAAGCTCGCAAAATTAAACCAGAGATTACATTAGCTGTGCACAACGAAATCACCAAGCTTTACCAAGCTAGATTCATTCGGGCAGTCAATTACAGGGATTGGGTATCAAACATTGTGGTCATCATCAAGAAAATTGGGGGTATACATATTTTTATAGATTTTTGAGATTTGAACAAAGCAACCATCAAGGACGATTTTCCATTACCCAGTATTGACAAATTGGTCGATAATACAGCTGGCCATGCCTTACTATCCTTCATGGATGGATTCTTGGGATATAATCAAATCCGTATAAACTTGGAACATCAGCTTGCAACTACCTTCATGACCCCTTAGGGAACATTTTGTTACACGATGACACCCTTCAGACTAAAAAATGCTAAAGCAACATACCAACGGGCAATGACTTACATTTTTAGTGACCATCTTTTAGAGCGACTAAATGACTATGTGGATGATATAGCAGTAAAATCTAAGAAAGCGCATGATAACGCAAATGACTTGAACCTAGTCCTTCAATATTACCGTAGGCATGACCTTCGTCTCAATCCCAAAAAATGTGTATTTAGTGTCAAAACTAGATGCATGTTAGGTTTCGTAATATCACAAACAAGAATACGTGTAGACCCAGACAAAGTTAAAGCCATTGTCAACTTAGCATCACCTACAAACCTTAAAGAGTTGCATGGATTGCAAGGTAGGATATAGTTTATATGAAGATTTATCGCAAGCTTAATAGATAAATTGCATCCAATGCAACACTTACTTAAAAAAGGAACTAACTTTGAATAGATGAACCAATGCCAAGAGGCATTCGACAACTTGAAAAAGGAGCTTGTTCATCTTCCTACTGTGGGATAAGCCCTTTTACATTTATCTTGCAACTTCATATATGGCCATTGCTGCTTTGCTTTGTTAAAAAAGGGATGAAGGCTCTTAGATTCCTGTTTACTACCTAAGCCATGCACTAATAGCCTATGAAGCCATTGCCTTGCCTTAGTATTTGCACTTAAAAAATGAGGACATTATTTGTTTCGTAGTCAGGTCAATATCAGTTGCAAAAATAACATACTTAGGGCCATTACAACCAATATATATGAAAGTAGCAGGATAGCTAGGTGGAAAGAAATAACCATAGAATTTGACCTACATACATAGCACAGTCATCTACAAAGGTTCAAGCAATAGCCACACAACTTACAGCTTCACTCACTGATGACTAGGCAACAATAGAACTCAAATTTCCACATGAGCATATTAGTAGCATAAGCCCAATACCTATAGACTTCGAAGATATTCTACACTTCGACAATGCCTCAACCACACAAGGTGATAGTGCTATTCCTGTTCTCACATTTCCTTCCGAGGAGATTCAGCCCTTTGCATACCACTTCATGTTTCTTTGCACAAATAATGTAGTAGAATACGAGGGTCTCCTTAAAGGTATTTTAGCAGCTTGAGAGTCAAGGATCCACAATTTAGCAATTTGAGGTGATTCAAAATTGGTCATTAACCAATTCACAGAGGTCTATCCCTATAAGGCACAACACTTACAACTTTACTGTGATCTGGCGAAGTACTTACTAAAGCAATTTACCACCTTAGACATTCAATATGTACCCCGCAATGAAAACATTATCACCAATTCATTAGCTACGTTAGCTTTAAGTGTGCCACCACACATGTTTGCTACCTTACCCACTTCAATTGTGGAATGCACTAACCCTATCATTCACACACCAAATATCGTATCTGTAAGTGCTGCCCACACTCAAGAGTGGTATGACAATGTCAAAACGTACCTGCAACACTATGGGCCTCCACAAGGTTTAACATCTACCCAAAAAGATGCAGTACGAAAATGATCATGGTAGTACATCCTTGTAGGCGATGGTGCTTTATGCCGTAGATCTTATGATGGGATACTACTCACTTTCGTAAGTGGTGAAGAAGCCAAAAGAATCATTGATCAAGTCAACAAGGGACTGTGTGGAGGGCACATAGCTCCCAGAGCTATGGTGGTGAAAATTAGGTGCCTAGGCTACTACTGGCCCCATATGGAGCATGATTGCCTCTCTAAGATTAGTACATGTGATATATGTCAACGTCATGGGAATTTGATACACGTATCACCTACTGAGCTACATACCACACAAATCATGTGGCCTTTTCAACATTGGGGACTAGACATCATAGGGCCCATGACACCCAAGTCTTCCACAGGGCATAGTTTCATTACTGCAATTGAGTACTTCACCAAGTGGGTAGAAGTTATTCCCCTTAAAAAGACCACATCTCAACAAGTTTGCAAATTCATCTTTGACAATATAGTGACTTGATTTGACCTTCCTATGACTATCGTTATAGACAATAGGCCCCAATTCAGTAGTGTGGAAACTAAAGATGTTTGCAAAAATCTCAGCATTAAAAATTCTTTCTCATCATCATATTATCCCCAAGCCAATGGCCAAGCAGAAGCTACCAATAAAGCCATTGTCAACCTTTTAAAGAAGATGCTCAACAGTAACAAGTGATGATGGCATGAGCAACTTGTTTGTGCACTTTAGGCTTATTGCATAATGTGTAGAACTGCCATAGGTAAAATCCCATATAGTCTTGTATATGGATCTAAAGCCGTGTTACCTCTTGAATTGCAAGTCCCGTCGCTTCGAATGATCCTCTCGAACTTTATGGATGAGGCTCAAAACAACGAGTCAAGAATCATTGATCTTAACCCTATGGAGGAAGAACGAATCCAAACGCTTAGCCGTATTGAGTGGTATCAAGACAAGTAATGGTAAAAACATCATTGCAGTCTGCACTAATGCCTGATCAAAAAAGGGGACCTAGTCCTCAAGGCTGTTCGCGAGCCCATGAACAAATTCTTAGCTAACTGGGAAGGGCCTTTTTTGGTCACGAAAGCATATGAAAATGGGGCATTCAAGCTAGCTAACTTAGACAGTAACAAGTTTGCTAATCCTATCAACCACCTGTACTTGAAACTAGACTACACCTAACATGCAATGTCACATCGAATATAAAGCAAGATAAACAGATCATCTGCTATGACGTAAAATTGGCACAGATCATCTGCTATGATGTAAAACTGGCACCCACAACATGGTCTTCCATGATCTTAAACTAGCCATCCCCATCTGCTACAATGTTAAACTAGCATAGAGGCCTACTGGGACCTTAAACTAGCACATCACGGTCTGTTGGGAATTAAACTAGCACAGCATGATCTGCCCAAACCTTAAACTAGGACCATGGTCTGTTGGGACCTTAAACTAGCACATTCGATGGTCTACTAAGACCTAAAATTAGGTTCACAAGGCAACCTCTCTAGTTCAACACACATGACCTTGTGAACAAGAAAGCAAGAATGCTTCCCATCTTTCGTTGCCTACCCATGCCTCTCAGGCAGGACAGGGTGGGGCATTGCAATTCTAGAATGAAATTCATGATGTCAAGGAAACATCCTCTAGGACATTTTCAATGTTGTCATCCCTAACATCTTGCTGATCTTCCGAAGATGTCATTTGACATCTTGCTGACTTTCTGAAGCTACCACAACCATTACCAATCATCTTGGTTGTAGCTCTCTTAGTCAGCACCTCCCACTGGAGTCCCAACACTATTGTGGCCTAGCCACAATGTTTCTGCCCTCCAGCCCTTACCATCATTTGAGTCTGGAAGAACATTTGGCAACTGGGCTTCCCAAACTACGATTGAATTTCTTGGCTCCTGCCTGTGGTGAGGATTCCTGAGCACCTGCATCACCATTGCTCCTAGTCTCTTAAATTCTCACTTCCAATGTGGCTGCTGGAGTTTTTTTAGCCTACCACTACCAACGCCTACACTAGCATTCCTGCTTTGGACATTGCACATGCTAGACACAACACTTGTAGCTCTTGCAGTGTCTTGAGTAGACTGGACTTCGCCTTCACTTTACATGATGGTTATTTTTTCTGGTTTTCTCTTTGTTGCATTTGTAGGATAAAAGCTAAGATGGCACCATCCAGGAATATGTCTCACCACGAGAGCAAGACACTACATTGCTCCAAAGTACCCACTTTGACTAGCCTAGCTACTTGAGAGTGTATACCCTCATATCCTTTCAACTAACCTAACCTCTATTTCCTCCCTTTGCAATTTCTAGCATCCCCTTGCAAGCTTCTCCAATGCACATGCAACCCTTTCCCATGCTTAACTACTAAGCCCATGATGAACGTAATGCAACTTGTCCTATGGGAAGCCTCTGTAGGCTAGTCAAAGCCCCACATGGATGTAACACAACTCACCCTAGGGAGGAAACACTTGTCCTATATCGATGACATGGTTGCCTTCAAAAGGATATGGGTGTGAAACTCATCCCAAAAAAAAAACCAAAAGAAAAGAAAGAAAAAGAAAAAAGAAATGAGGTATGACAAGTGCCTAAGTCAAATGGCACAATTGCTGCTTCACAATCATCTCAGCCTTGGATCGACCATCTCTAAGTACTTTAATGAGAGGTTGAAATCCAAAAGAGGAAAGACACCTTTGCATGCTGACTCTCTCGTAGGCACTTTGATGAGGGATCACACCATGGCAACGGTTCTCATGGCATCACATCCTATATTTTTTCTTTTCCATCCATTGTCCCTTAACCCCATCTCCTCAAACCCATCCCTTGTTCTCTACCATACTTTGCTTTCCTAGCACTCTCAAGCATAGCAAAGCATCATCTAAGCAAGCACTGATGAACAATGTTGGTGTCATGTTCATCATGGTGTTTTGTATTCTTTTTCGATGTCTCTTAGGAAAATCCTCCAAATGTCAATAAAGAGGGGCTAGTGAAACACCATTAATTTTGGGCTCTTGTGACTCAGTACCAGATTTGTCTGAGCATCGACACTTGAGCAAAATTTCTCCAAGTGTGGTATCATGTTGGGTCACATAGGTCGCATGGCACCCTAGAAGTCCTAACGCCTACAAAGTTTTTCCTGAGTCTATCTGCTATGCCCCTTGGCATAGTCAGCGTAGCATCCATGTCCATGGCTAGTTTTCACCAAAAGGACACCAAGGGTGAGCTAAAAAATTCGGCAAATTTTCTATCTTTCAGGCCATCCCAGTTGCCAGTCCACCCAAGTGCCAAGCTAAGAGCAGTCCAAAGTCTTTAGGATGCACAAAATAGTTTTGCAAATTTTCTATTTTTGACCTACCACACTTTGCTATGCTGCACAACGTAGACAATGTAGCAGGCCATGTGGGACTAAAACTTTTCTAAGTGTTGAACCAAACATAGAAGGTGCATTTGGGCGGTTCTTTGACTTCCGAGGGAACCTATCCTACTTCACCATAGAGTGTGACCAATGTATCATGGAAAAAAATTGCAAATTTTGTCAAAATTTGGCCCAAATTGGTGCTACGCTATGCTACACTGCATAGCATAGCACAAGTTCAGAGCCCAGATTTCTTCTAAGTGTTGAATCATAAAACAGTCAAGCTGTTCAGAGCCCAGATTTCTTCTAAGTGTTGAATCATAAAACAGTCAAGCTGTTCAGAGCCCAGATTTCTTCTAAGTGTTGAATCATAAAACAGTCAAGCTATCTAGCTATATTTAGCAATTTTCTAACTCTTGAAGTTGCTTCGCTAGCTACATAATAGAATGTGATTAGCCTGGCATGAAGGAAAATTGCAAGTCTTATCAAGAATTAGCCAAAAATATTTGCTACATTTTGCTACATTGCACAACGTAATAGAGATGCTAGGGTCCAAAACTTCCTAAGTATGAAACATAAATTTGTCAAGTCATTTTAACATGAAAGATGCATTTTTAGGCTAATAAAATTGCTTGCTTGACTACATGTAGGAGTGTGATCAAGAAGAATTTCAAAATTCAATCAAAATTCATCAAAATAGGGGTTCTATGCTCTGCTACACTATGTAGCGTAGTAGGCCAAAAATGCAAAAATTTTCTAAGTGGTCACACTATGCTTTGCTATGCTAGGTAGCGTAGACAATGTAACACTTAGAAAATGCCTTCCAAATGCCTCCAAAAGCTCCCAAAATGTGGAATTGACTATCATTCCTACTTCAACATCTCTTTGGAAGCCATAGTGAGCAGTCTATTTTGTTTTTTCAACCCCTGTTGGTCCCTAAAATTATCTATATGCTTGACCCTACTTGAAAGAGGAGGGAATACGTAGTCTCAGAGCATAGGCTCCAATTTGCATTTGTTCTAGGCATTCTATAAAAACATGGTAGTTCTTTAGATTTTGGCACATGTGGTTTGGGCAATATGGTCATAGTTCAGCAGATTTTTGGTTCTTGTTCTTGTCCTATCTAGCATAGCATCACACTTTGAGCGTAGCACATTAGTGTAACACATCCATGTTCATGCTACGTGGGACCTGGGACACGTGACATCCACACCATGTCTCTCCCTAATCCTAGCTCTATAAATACCCCAGTAAACAACATTCTAAGGGTTGGCTTTTGGGAGTTAGCTTTGGTAGAAGATTGATGAACAAAGGGTGAATGAGTGGAAAATCTCAACATTAAAGCCTTCCAAATCTTTGTTCAACTCCTATACCTAAGTGTGACACCTGCACATGCATAGCGTAGACAAACAAGTGTTAACTCCTCCATGTCTTCCAACACCATGTCTACAACCTTCTAGAGAGTGTGATCATATTGCCCTACTGCCTGCTATTTCTGTCTATGCTACACACCAATTGTACACATCGTTCAATCAAAAGCCACGTCCCCCAGTTTTGGAGTGATGCACTTCTTTACTCACACTCTCAGTTCATTCTTTTTCTATAGTATTTTAAACTGTTAACGTATCTATTTCTTTATATTTTCATATGCACCTACGCTCAGAGCCTCTCAATGTTATGCATATTGCACTCCTACTTGTTCTGAACTCTTATATGTGATGCTTAAAATCATTATCTATGAATGGTTATTGGACACTACTTAAGTCCCTGATTACTTGACTAGACCGCTCAGGGTGCTCCATTTCCATTTTCTCCAACATCGCCCTCTTGCAGACTTGGGGTTAGGCTGTGCACCTGACAACCTCTCGGTGTTCCAGCCACCAATGTTTTTAGATGCTACAGTACTTTTTAGGTTTGCGATAACAATCTTGAAGGAATCTGGGTGATGAATCACAATGTTGGGCCAGGTTGATGGGATGTTGTCAATGTAACCCTATTGACGAGATCTCATCAGTGTGATCTCATTGACGTAAGGTTTGACCCATTGATGTGTACCCATCAACAGGGACCCTTATTTTTGCCTATAATGTGTGCCTACCTACCATATTTATGTTAATATTTTAGTAGTTATAGTGAAGCTCTTATAGTTTTTCCTTCCAATAATTAGAATATTTTCTGAGTGCCCATAGTAAAAATCAAAGAGTGTATGGATCTTTATTCAAGCACTGATGTACTTGAGCACTTTAGTGTGAACAAAAATAAGGACGGGATTTTCTGATGAAACCTTGTAGCACTAGGAATAGATTAATTGTTTTCTTGATAGATTTACTATTCTTACAATTTACTTTAATGTTTTTAAGTAATTAATTAAGATTGATTAAATAGCAAACATAAGTATGACCATTTCAAGTATACATTTAATGCTTGGTAATCCTAATAGCACTCAACGCTTGATAACCTAGTGGTGTTATAACGTGTTCAAGATGTGTATGGAAAGTGGGAATGGATGCTTTTGTCAGGATTAGTTAATTATTAGCTAGTTCTTAGATTAGTTAAACATTTAATTACTTTATTCTTGTTCTTAGGTGACTTAATTCATAAATGATAAAATGATAAAAATCATATGTCTTNGTGACTTAATTCATAAATGATAAAATGATAAAAATCATATGTCTCAGTTACACTTAAACTTATACTTAACCATACACTTGCACTTCACAAGTGGAACTAGGAAGACAATGATTACAATAGTTAGATTCACCTGCTAGAACCAGAGTACTTAGAAACCTAAAGTCTTTAAAATTTGACTGGATCACTGAGTGAATGCTAGTGATTCGTATGGTTGGGCATAGGGTATACTTGCTTCTGATCATTGGCATTGATGTTGGGGACTTTCATTGGCTACGTGTGTTATCTAGGACTTCATAAAATTATTCAAAATCATTGTAACAAACCTTAAATTTGCAGTCATTCAATATAATAATAATAATTATAAAAGCACACTAGTATTTTCTTCCAATCTAAAGATTTCTTTTTCTCACAAGGATGATTCTTTGGCAAGATTTGAGCACACATCCAATCAACAAAGGAATTAATGATCAAATCAGCCAATACCCCAACAATGTCAAGTGGTATATACTCATTTTGATGAGTATGTGTCCAACTTCACCTTCATCCTACATCAAGATGAATAGATGTAGTGGATAAACATGAAGGGTAACATTGTGTTGCTGCTAGATTGATCAATTCTTGCAATGTGCCAACAAACTCTTATGAGGTTGAGCATCTAGGGGCTCCATGTTGAATACATTGTGTAGGACCATGACTCCAAAGATTACCATCCCATTGAGGCACAACATAAAAGAGATCAGCAATAGGAGAGACACTATGAAGGTTTGAAGGATAAATGGTTTAGTAATCCCTTATTCCTACTGGGTCAAAAAGATAGTGAGGATCCCTTCTCTAGGGATTCTCATTTTATTGAATCTCCTCCCCTTGGTTTTGAAAAAGGAAGCTTAAACCAAAACTTACAGTCCACTGTAAACAATCCTAGTTCAATTGATAATGAATCCCATGATCATGGGGGATCCAAAGGTGGGGGTTATGGTAGGGATGAGGATAGGCATCACTATGATGATCGTGGCTATGAGCACAAAAGAGGGGGTGATAGGCATAACGATGGTGTTAGTCCTCCTTCCTCTTCTTCTTCATCATCCTTTTCTTCCTCCTCTAGCTCCAACCAAAGTCACAAATGATGTGACCATGATGGAGGTGATTGATGGAACAGAGATGATCATAGGGCCCACCGAACTAGTTGAGACTAGGGGCATGGGCAATCAAGGGAGGAATGACACCATGAAAGAAGGGAAAGAAGAAGGTATCATCGGCATCATGGCCATTATAGAGGCTATGACATGATGATCCTTTTCTTGCAAATCAAAAGATGCTAAACATCATAGAGGTGATAAGAATTCCATCAAGGCATGTGAAAGATAGCAAAATCAAGTAGTTGGATATGAACAATATCATCAAGTTCGAAAGGGGATATAACTTAGATCCATAAAATAATCTTCAAGTCTTTCATAATGACTATGAATTATAGAACATGGGGATTTAATGGTAGAAATTAAAGCTATTCCCAAGGATACTCATCAAAGAATCTAAAAGTTGGTACTGGTCCTTAGAGCCAAAATCAATCTGTAGATGAAGTACAATGCTTGAGGTCTTCGATGACAAGTATCAAACGTACTTTCAAGTTTCCAACCTGAGAAAGTAGATCCAAGTTAGAAGCAAGGAATACATGAAGACTTGGATGCATTCATGGATAGGTAATATTCTCTTTTGCATCAACGTTCTAGCCATGGTTATTCTCAAAGGAAGTAGCTTCGCTATGTCAGAGATGGGCTCTGCACAGAAACATAGATAACTCTTGGGTTCTATGCCCAAGAAAGACTTTCAGAACTAAGGGTCTATTATTCAAAGGCTAATAAAGCATGTTGTCAATAAAGAAGGAGAGTTGAGAAAACATGAAAGTGTAGATGAGTACAACCGAGATCCTTCTATCAAAAAAAAGGGAAGTTTGATTTTGTGACAATGAGGAGGATGCACCACTTGATGAGGTGGTGTAATGAAAGATCTTACTGATTCAAAAATTTATTTTTGAAATTTCAAACAAGGTAGACAAAATGTGGGACTCTTTGAATGAAAATTTCCAAAATGCTATGAAAATAGCAAAAGAATCCAAAGAGCAAAGTAGTGATCATGATTTTAGGAGAAGAAAGAAAGTTGAACGTGCCCACCAAAGGGGCAAGGGCAAGGTCACTGCAGTAGAGGAGGTTGTAGAGACTAAAATAGATGATGATGGTGGGTGTGAAATCTACCAATATGAACATCCTAAGGGATGTTATCCCATTGTGTCACACTTATAAGAGTTTAGGGTGTACACTCTAAATGCTAAATTGGCAAGAAGGAAAGCATCTAGAAGGTTTTCTTATCCTCAAGGCAACCGAAGATTATCTAAGTGGAGCTCCACCACAATCTTAGGAGGAGTGCCATCAATGGAAGCATCCATAGTCATGGGGGATGCCACCACCAAGGTAGCAATACCCTTATAGGTAGCCTAATCCATATGGGTACTATGTTTATCAGGCCATTTCTCCATGTGACTCTTCTAGTCATGCTTCATTCTAGCACCACTACTACCCTTCTGAGTACTATAGAGTTCAATCTCCAATAGGGAAATCCACATTTCCTCATTACCTTGCTCATCATTCTACACATGTTCCTATGTCCTTAACCCAATTACCACCTACTCTATTAATGTAGAATGAAATTCTAGCACAATTGCAGCAACATAATGCTACCATTGTTGTCAACTTATAGTCAGCTCCTTAACTAAGTGATTTAGAAAGCAAATCTTGTAAAAGACCATTCTTCCAAACCAATAGTCTTACAAAGCCCTCATAGAATTACATGGCTGATAGCCCTACTTCTCCCTCATCCTTTGCATCCAATTTGTTTGAGTCCCTTCAAACCAAATGTCTCCTAAAATGCATATCATCATGTTAGCTCATGTGGTAACTAATTGAATAAAGGTTGGTCACTTTCCTAGGAAAAGATATGATCTTGGAAGTCCCCTCATCTACCTTTAGATCACTAGAAATGAGCCTTGCAAGACTCTTCTTTATTTGGGTTTTGGTGTAAATCTAATTTCTCATGCGATGTACAAAGCCTAGAACCTACCTCCACTCAATAAGAGCAACATTCATCTTGAGTTGGCATATCAGTCCATCACTATTTCCTTGGGATTGGTGGAGGACATTGTGACCACCATTTCTAAGTGGTCATATCCTTTTGATTTTCTAGTGATCTATGTCAATAATTGCAAGGGGAATGATAAGTGGCGAGGTACCCCTATGCCCAACCATATGAATCACTAAGGTGTTACGTGCGATCCGGTTGAATTCTGTGGACCTATAGTTATCTCATACACTAGTTTCTCTAGGAAGTGAAACAACATTGAGAATGTTCATTATCTTTCCAACTACACTTGTGAGGCTCAAGGTTATGGTTTAAGTGTAATTGAGGTATATGAATTTTTGTTGTTTTATATTTTATAGATGTATTTTCCTACAATAAGAATAAGGGTAGAGTAGATTGAAAACTAATGTCTATTGTCTATCTAGCCTAACACAAGTAACCATCCCACTTTCCTAAACACATATTAAACATATATAGCATGATTGAGCTACCAAACATTAAGTGTTGTTGGGTTACCAAGTACTATATGAATGCTCAAAGTGGTCATGTCTGTGTTCATTAATTGCTAGAAATAAATTGCTTAATAAAATGCATTAAAGTAAAGAACAAGAAAGTAAAATGTAATAAGGAAAATATTAAGCTATTCTTAGTGTTGCAAGGATTGCCAAAAGAGATCGTTTTATTCCCATCACATTGCTGCACTCGGGTACATCAATGCTTGAACAAACAATCGTACATACTTTGGACTTCTTCCATGGGCACTCAGAAAATATTCTAACTCTAAGGAAAATAAACTGCAAGGGCTTTGCTACTCTGACTATAAAATCTCAACTATGATCCCCAAAATTGGAGCCTAGATGTGGTATTTATAAACTTGGGATATATACCCCGACATTGGACATCTGATGTTAGATCCAGGCCCTGACATTGCATACATGATGTTGCGACTGACATCAAACAGTGATTCATCATACCTCCACAACTGAAAGAAAACTCATCCTCAAGTGAAGAAGAGGAGAAGCAAGTTCTTATAATATAACATATTGGGTAGGTATGGGATTATTGACTAACATGAAAAATTGACTTAGATGAAACAAACATATAGACTTTGAGTGCCCAAGTGTATGGAATTACAATTTTTACAACATTGAGTGTTCATGAGAAGAGGAGTGAACACCCTGGAGAATATTGACATCCAACAGCTCTTGGTAGCAGAAGAAAGAGAGAGAGAGAGGGAGGAGATTCAACGATCATGAACAGTTCTCATTGTGTGGTCCTACTGCATCATCCTTGGAAAAGATAGTCTTGTTTACAGTCCATGCTTCCCACTACAATCACAATAGGATCATGAATTCGTATGTAATCTATAACACATAGTAATTAAATGCCTTGTCTCGGCGATAGTTACACTTGGCTAAGTTTTTATTGTGGTAGATTTTTTTCTTTGAGTGGTGTTAGTGGGAAGGCTGATAGATAGGGTTAATTAAATTAAGTGGTTCATTAAATTTGAAAAAGTTCAATACAAGGAAATATTTGTATAAGGTATAAGAATTCACAACAATGAAAAGAAGAGTTCACTAAAAATTGTTGTGAAGATTTGTACAATTGGATTTCATTGATGGGGTAAACAAAAAGAATTTGATTGTGAAAATGTCTAAGGGTAAAGAACTTAACTAATACAACCAAAAGATATGCAAGTGGATCCTTCCCAAAGCAAGCACAAGCCTTTTATGTCGTTGTGTAACTTCAAACCAAAGAGTTTGTGGGCTTCGTGGATGATTAATGGTCACAAAAAGTTAAGTACAAAGATCTAGAAGAAACTAACTAAGAATTCTGACACATCAAACCAAGACATCAAACCAAAACATGAAAATAGTAGTGAGGTGGAATATAAAATTTTTTAGGACTGAATGAAAACTCATCCTCAAGTGAAGAAGAGGAGAAACAAGTTCTTTATAATATAACATATTGGGTAGGTATGGGATTATTGACTAACATGAAAAATTGACTTAGATGAAATAGACATATAGACTTTGAGTGCCCAAGTGTATGGAATTACAATTTTTACAACATTGAGTATTCATGAGAAGAGGAGTGAAGACCCTAGAGAATATTGACATCCAACACCTCTTGGTAGCAGAAGAAAAAGAGAGAGAGGGAGGAGATTCAACGATCATGAACAGTTCTCATTGTGTGGTCCTACTGCATCATCCTTGGCAAAGATAGTCTTGTTTATAGTCCATGCTTCCCACTACAATCACAATAGGATCATGAATTCGTATGTAATGTGTAACACATAGTAATTAAATGCCTTGTCTCAGCGATAGTTACACTCGACTCAGTCCTGATTGTGGTAGATTTTTTCTGTGAGTGGTGTTAGTGGGAAGGTTGATAGATAGGGTTAATTAAATTAAGTAGTTCATTAAATTTGAAAAATTTCAATACAAGGAAATATTTGCAGAAGGTATAAGAATTCACAACAATGAAAAGAAGAGTTCACTAAAAATTGTTGTGAATATTTGTACAATTAGATTTCATTGATGGGATAAACAAAAAGAATTTGATTGTGAAAATGTCTAAGGGTAAAGAACTTAACAAATCCAACCAAAAGATATGCAAGTGGATCCTTCCCAAAGCAAGCATAGGCCTTTTATGCCGTTGTGTAACTTCAAACCAAAGAGTCTGTGGGCTCTGTGGATGATTAATGGTCATAAAAAGTTAAGTACAAAGACCCAGAAGAAACTAACTAAGAATTCTGACACATCAAACCAAGACATCAAACCAAAACATGAAACTAGTAGTGAGGTGGAATATAAAAAGCATAGATGGATAAGAGAGAGAGAATGGAATGGAGTTCCTAATTATAGTCACATGAAGTCCCTTGTGGATTTTGTGGTTAAATGACTTGATAGGATCCATCCTTAGTTCATAACAAAACCAACCATTTTTAGTGACTTTGCATTGACATTCTAAGACCAATCCATCCCTTGAGACACAAGAGTGCTCCCACAGAGCAACCACCATTCCAAATTAGAGAAGAAATAGGAAGTGAGGAAGGGCCTTAATTAGAGGAGATGAGTCCCACAACTAGTGCTTGTTGCCCGTTTATTCTATCTAAGGGATGTGCTTTGAATTCCCATTGTTTTTCTTTTTTGAAATGGGAACCATACTATACAAAGACACATGCATTTATTTTGTCCAAGGGGTGTGCTTTGAATTCTCATCTTTTTTTTATGAGAACAACACCATGCAAGGATGTATGCATTTATTTTGTCCAAGGGGTGTGCTTTGAATTCACATTGGGCTTTTTTAAATTTTTGATGAGAACCACATCATGCAAGAACTTATTCGACTTCCTTTATTGATTGGTATGGAATAGTAAGGAATTCATGGAAACACGCATGCACCCAGGCAAACAGAAAAGTACAAAGAATACCAAATCCCCTTGAAGCCACATCCTGTTCAAGACTTTGAATCCTTCTTAATTCTACAAACTACAAAAGTCACAAATTTATTAAAGTTTTATTAATAAAAAAGGAACTACATGTTTCCAAAACAAAGAAAACCATAGTGTGTAGATGGGTGGATGTTGTGGACTCACTGCTTGTTACATGAAAAAGAAACCATGTGCTAATTATCTGTAACAAAATTCAAAGCTAGAAATCAATCACCAATAATCAAATAATAAAAATGGTACATATCACCATCAAGCAACGCATTACCAATGTACCTGGCACTTATTAACAAAAAGCTAGAAAATTACAGCAAATAAAAGAAAATATAGAAGAAAGTGTAAATTATTCAAGAAATATCAAATGTACTAATGATTGTGTAAACCAAAAATTAGAAAAGATTAATAACATAAAAACAAAAAGATGTAAAACAAAGAACATGTAAAACAAAAAGTTGTAAAATTAAAAATGTATAAAATAAAAAAGTTGAAAAACTGAGTTGCTTGAATGGTTTGAATGGTTGGCCATTGATGGGATGCGATATCGCATCCTTCCCTATGATATCGCGTACACGGTATCGCAGCCCATTGCCAGTTCTATAAATAAGAGGTAGCTCTCCCTTGTTTCTCCATCTAGATCTAGACCTTAGCCAAACTCTTGCCATTTTTCCATTCCAGAGTTAGAATAATTTCCATGTGCCCACAGTAGGAGTCCCAAAGTGAACGGACCTTTATTCAAGCAAATTTGTACCTGAGCACACATTTGTGTACGGAAATAAAGATGAACTTTTGGATAAACCTTGCAGTGCATGGACTAAGCTAAATAGGATTTAATTAATGTTAATGTTTAAGTGCTTTATTAGTTAATTAATCTTTCTCAACCCTCAACACTCCTAGTTAAGTGCATTCAGTACGACCGCTTCAAGCACGTGCATT
>MNCI01001727.1:546796-567357 GCA_015680685.1 Gnetum montanum | reverse complement strand
GCTTGTATTCGTATGGTTGAGTGTAGGGGTACCTCGCCACTCATTAGCCATCTTTCCCATGACTAAGTTGAAAAGAGGAAATCTGAAATATGGAGCATGGTTATCCATCAGATGAGGTGCTTGTTGTGTTAATTGGTGTATGCTCATGGAAAGGCTTAATTTGTTGGATGTTGACCAGCTGTGTCTTGTTTTAGCTCTGAGGTTTATAAATCATCATGACCCTAGAAGGAAAAGTCTCATAAATGATATAAGGCCCTTCCCATAACATTTGGAACTTAGTTCATTGAGGTACGTGTGTGAGATTCTAGTAGAGAACCTTGTCTCTTGGTTAAAATTTGAATTTTCTAATTTTTAGGTCATGACGCTTTTTGTTATAAGCCTTGTGCGACTCATTAGATGATGAGGCCACTAATTGATTTTTGTCTAGCAGGTTGAGATTCATTATTCTTTCTTTTCAAGCTAGACTTAAGTCAAGGTTAAGGTCACAAGTCGTTGAAAGTGTATGGAGTTTAGATTGAATAGGAAGTGTTGGTAGTTTGCCATACACAAGCTCATAGGGAGAGTAGCCTATAGGAAGTTTCCAAGTTAAGTGGTAGGCCCAAAGGGCATCGTTGAGTTTTGTGCTCTAGTCCTTCCTATACTTGTTAGTAGTTCCTAGTAGTATTTATGTGATTTCCCTATTAGTAATCTTTGCTTGACCATTAGGTTGGGGTTGGTAAGGTGTTGTGAGTTTGTGTTCAATGCCCAAGCGTTGCATGAGCTTTTGAAAAGTAGTGCCTATAAAATGAGTTCCATTGTTAGAAATTAATGGATGTGGCACACCAAACCTATTTACAATTTTTTTTTTGTACAAACCGAGTAGCAGTAGAAGATGTAGAGTCAATGACAGCTACTTCTTCTACCCATTTGGTATAATAGTCAACAATGAATATGATGTATGCCTTTACATTTGACATGGATGTGATGGAACCCATGAAATCAATGCCTTAAATGTTGAATCATTCTAAAGGTTGAATCCATTGATGAGGTCCCTTCATTAGAGTAGTCATTCCACCATCTTGTTGGCATTGTTCATAAGAGTAGATGAAATGGTGAGCATCCCTGAAGAGTGTTGGCCTATAGTATCCTACCATTAGGATTTTGATGGCCATGCATCTCCTAGCATAGTGTCCTCCACAAGGACCTTCATGAGCATCTTGAAGAACACACAATTAATTAGCATTATGAACACACCAATGAACTAGGCCATTGGCACACACCTTGTAGAGGTATCCATTGATCTCCATGAAGTGCTTTACCTGGTGAAGAATCTACTATTTCTTCTAGTGGTCCAACCCTTGTGGCATCTCCTGAATGAGAAGATAGATGAGAATGTTGTCATACCATTTTTGGCTCATTGGGAATTTGTTTAGTTATTCCCCCAACAAAGAGGAGTTCATTAGAAAACTTATCGGATAATGGGTTTTCATCCTCTTTGTCATCCAATCACAACCAAGATAAGTGATCAGCGACGACATTCTTAATGCCCTTTGATCTACCATGGTAATGTTGAACTCCTTCAAGATCACTAGCCAATGTATGATACATGGGCTCACTATTGGCTTGTTCATTAGGAAGCAAATGGCACTATGGTTTGTGTGCACAAACACCTTGTATCTAAGCACATATTTTCTAAATGTCTCTAGAGAAACTACCACTACCATCAATTCTATTTTTGTAGTGGTGTGGTTCAATTGTGCACCCACAATGCTTCGACTAGCATAGTGGATGTAGTATGGACGTTTCTTATCATCTAACTACATCAGCACAACTCCTAAAGCATAATTTGATGCATCCATCATGATGTAAAATGTTCTAAACTAGCCCAACGCTTGTAGGATTAGGGTTGCTACAAGATTTTCCTTTAGTTGTTAGAATGATTTCTCACATTCTATGGTCTAGACAAAAGGAGCATGTTTCTTTCTTAGCTCAACCAATGATTTTGTGATCTTAGAGAAATTTTCTATGAATCATCAAGAGTAGCTAGTATGTCCAAGGAATGACTGAACATCTTTAACTATTTTTGGCTGGCAAGTTATTCCTTGGATGACCCTTATTTTTTCAAGGTCTACCTTGATTCCTACTTTGATATTTTATGCCCCAATATAATGCCCTCTTGGACCATGAGGTGACTTTTTTGCCAATTGAGCCACAAGTTAGTTTTGACACATCATTTTAGCACTTGCTCAAGGTGGTCCAGGGCTTGCTCAAATGAAGCTCCATAGGTGGAGAAGTCATCCATGAAAACTTCTACACCACTATTAATCTATTATTGAAATATTTTAGGACCAAGCATTAAAATGTGGTAGGAACATTGCATAGACCAAATGGCATCTTACGATATGCAAAAGTCCCCAAGGGACTTGTGAACATTGTATTTTCTTAGTCCTTCGATGTAATTTGAGTTTAGTTATAGCCACTATAATCATCTAGGAAGCTGTAGTAGTAATGCCCTAATATTGTGTTGAGCACCTGGTCAACAAATGGCAATGGAAAGTGATCCTTGTATGTTGCCATATTCAGCAACCTGAAATCAATGTAGACCTACCACTTACCACCTTTTTTTGGTACAATTACGAGTGGACTAACCAATTCACTATCTGTAATAGGATAGATGAACCCTGCCTTGAGGAGTTACTCAATTTCCTTCTTGAAAATTTGCTTCAATTTGGGATCAACTGCCTCTATGGCTATTGTTTTGGCTTCATGGTTAAGTCATTGTAAATGTGATGCTAGCATATCCTAGGATCAATCCTTGTGAGTTCAAGATATGACCAAGAAAAAGCTACTAACCATCTTTTACCTACCTTCAATAACATCTCTTTTTGTTTTGGGGCAAGTCTTACATTGAATATAACTGGCTTCTTATTTTTCAAAAATACATATTTCATTCTAGTAGGTAACATTTTTAGTTCAAGGGGCTATTGCTTGAAGTTCTCAAGAATTTCCAACTCTTTCCAATAGGTATCATCATTTGTATCATTGGAGAGTTGGTGATGAACTTGCTTTAGTTCATTCATGCTCATAACATATTCACATGTTAGGCTCTTAGTTGGTTTCGTGCATAGTGTGCTACTTTCTAAATTAGTAGTTAGCCATTGGGTGCCCTCCTATTTTGTGGCTATGTACAGACACCTTTGAATTTCTATTTTTTGTGCACCCAACTTGCATGAAAAGATAGATGCTTGCTTTATGGCCTAAATTTTTTGCACACAATTGCACCCATTATTGTTGTACATGATGCATGGAACTCTCTTCTTCTCGATCTTTCCAAATGCATTTTCTTTAGAGATTTCTAAGGAAAGATCTATGATGCCCATTCTTGCATCTATGATGCTTAGCCATACTCTTCCCATGGTGATTAGGAGTCCCCTTTGTAGTCCTCCACTTTGATTACTAGGAAGTCAGCAAGATAAGAGCATGCATAGATAGTGGTCACAATGTCTTCTACCAATCCTAATGGAACAATGATGGTCTGGTCTACCAATTCCAATTTGATGTTACTCTTCTGAAGAGGAGGCAATTTTCAAGCAATGTACATATCATGAGAAATCAAATTAATACCAAAACCTGAATCGAGAAGAATGTCGCATGGTTTGTTCCTAGCAATTTACAAATAAATTAGAGGGATTTTAGGATCAACTAATTTCCTAGGAAGATTTCCTGCATGGATCCAATCAAATAGTAAACATTACAGTATGGATCCTTGGTAGAGTTTGGTTTGAAGGAGGCCCAAAGGAATCTGATATGGAGGAAGAGGCAAGAGTAGGATTGTCAACTGCAAGTGTAGGTGAAGGCTTAGGTGAAGTACAGGGTTAAAAGAAAGGTCTCTCCTTTGATCAGGAAATCAAAGAAAGGTGAAGTACATTGGTGGAGTAGGTAGTAGCTGTGCAACTGGAGGAGGAGTCGGTGTAAGGATAGGAGGTGGCATCCATTCTTTAATAAGGAGAAGGATTTTGATAGTAATTAGAAGGGTGGCAGTAAGGCAAAAGATTAGAAATGTGACTAGAAGAGTCACGTGGAGACATGGGTTGTTGAACATGATAGGCATATAGATTAGGCTACTGGTAAGGGTATTATTGCCTTAGTGGTGCAAGCACCCATGGTTGTGGTTGCTGCCATTGTTTATGCTATTCGTATGATTGCGGTGGAGCACCACTTGGATAATATTGTTGTTGTTGGTGGAACTACTTGAGATCACCTTGAGGATAAGACAACCTTCTGGATGTTTGCCTATATGTAAGTCATGGATGTAAGGCATACACCTTAGACTCCTAAAGATGTGACATAATGGGGCAACATCCTTTGGGATGTTCATATTAGTAGATATCACATCCACGATCATCATCTAATTCACTATCCACAACCTCTTCTATCATATCAAAATTTCCCTTACCTTTGTAATATGTACGTTCAACTTCTTTATGCCTCATGCACTCATGATCACTACCTTTTTCTCAGGACTCTTCAACAATTTTGAGGATAGCTTGAAATTGATTATCCATGGATTCCCTCAATTGATCAACCTTGACCATAATTTTATATTGGTATTGTTGAAATGGTAAGGCTTTCTTATGCATTCCCTCATCAAATATGGATTCATCCTCACTGTTGCAAAATCAAACCTCCCTCTTGCAAATGGAAGGATTGTAATTGTGCTCCTCTACACTTTCTCTTTTTTTATAGTTTGCCCTTCTCTTTGGTGACCTACTCTATTAACCTTTGTACTTGATGGGCAGTTAGTTCTAATAATTGCCCTTGGGCATAGATGTCAAGTCTTTTCCTTGTTTCATTATGAATCTCATCTATAATGTGATGGAGTTGAGCAAATTGAGAATAACCATGGCTAGGGCATTTATGCATCAATGCATAGTATCAGCCAATGGAAGCATCCAAGGGTTCGTATGCTCCTTGTTTCCACCCTTGAATTTTCTTTCTTAAGTTGGACACCTGGGAGTACGTTTGATACTTATCATTGAACATTTCAAGCATGGTACTCCAACCTTGATAGATTCCAGTTCTAAGGACCAGTACTAGTTCTCTGATTCTTTAGTGAGTGTCTTGGGAAATAGCTTCAACTTCTGCCACTTGTTCTCTATGTTTTATAAGGCACATGCATCTTGGAAAGTTTGAAGATGATTCTGGGAATTAGAGTTATATCCTCCTTCAAATTGAGAAATATTGTTCCTGTTCAATCATTTGATTCAACTATCCTTCACATGCCTTCTTGGAATTCTGATTGCCTCTACAATGATAAGAATACTTCAAGTAGCAAATAGAGGCTCATCGAGGCCTTGATCATGGTGCCTACAATGCCCTCTACTACCCCTTTGTTCATGGAGATGTACCTCTCTTGAAGGTCTGCACCCATGTTCATGCTTGTCTCGATGGTCCCTTTGGTGATTTTGGTCCTGTCAATCATTACACTCATTTTGATGACCTCCATCACGATCTCGCCTACTGTGGTCATGGTCAAAGCTAGAAGAAGAAGATGATGATGATGAAGGGAAAGAGGAAGGAGAATCAGCATCATCACGATGCCTACTACTACATCTTCAATGATCGTGACTAGGAGCACGATTGTGCTTCTTGTTAGCATCCCTATCTTGACTTGCCCCTCTGGATCTTGCTTTGTCATTGGATCCCATGTTACTAAAATCAGGATTGTGAACTGTGGAGTGCAACTTCTGGTTTTAACCTTCATCATCAAAGTTAAATAGAGGAGTGTCATTGAGTGGAAGATCCCTAGAGAAGGGTTCCCCACTAGCTTGTTGGTAAAATAGGAATGAAAAATCATTAAGTCCTTTTCCCTTTGAAATTTCATAGCACTACTCTAACTACTGATCTCATAGGTGTTGTGCTTTGGTGGGATGATAATCCCTAGCATCGACATTTTCCATGATATATTCCATGGTGTTCTTGAAGATCACATCGTGCAAGCATTTGATAAAGCATTGTAGAAGTAGCATGATTGGGTGACAACACAATGTTGCCCTCCATGTCATTCCATCATGGCTGTTCATCTTGGTGTAAGATGAAGGTGAAGTTTGGCACATACTCATTAGAATGAGTGTATGTAATTTGGTACTATTGAAACTTTAATGGATGAGTGTTATCAAGCTTGGGTGGAGAAGCGCTCCTGTAAGAAGAAGACATTTTTAGTTTGTAAAATAAAAATCATAGTGTGCTATGAGAATTTGTTGTAGTAATTGTGAAATAAGATATGACTCTTAGGTTCATTCCAACAATTTAAATACTTTCATTGGATCCTAGATAGAGCACAAAATAACAAAAAGGTCCTCAATAATGGTGCTAATGATGAGCAAAGAGGTACCCCTATGCCCAACCATACAAATCACTAAAGCATTATGCACGATCTAATTGAATGCTATGGACCTATAGTTATATCATACACTAGTTCCTCTAGGAAGTGAAATAGCATTAAGAACGTTCATTGTCTTCCCAACTACACTTGTGAGGCTTAAGGGTATGGTTTAAGTGTAATTGAGGTATATGAATTTTTGTCATTTTATATTTTATAGATGTATTTGCCTACAACAAGAATAAGGGTAGAGTAGATTGAAAACTAATGTCTATTTTCTATCTAGCTTAACACAAGTAACCGTCCCAGTTTCCTAAACACATATAGTACTATTGGGCTTCCAAATGCTAAGCGTTGTTGGATTACCAAGTACCATATAAATGCTCGAAGTGGTCATGCTTATGTTCATTAATTGCTGGAAATAAATTGCTTATTGAAATGCATTAAAGTAAAGAACAAGAAAGTAAAATGCAATAAGGAAAATATTAAGCTATTATTATTGCTACAAGGATTTCCAAAAGAGTTTGTTTTATTCCCATCACACTGTTGCACTCAAGTACATCAGTGCTCGAACACAAAACCATACACACTTTGGACTCCTTCTACAAGCACTCAAAAAATATTCTAACTTTGAGGGAAATAAACTGCAAGGGCTTCCCTACTCTGACTAGAAAATCTCAACTATGATCCCAAAAATTGGAGCCTAGGCATGGTATTTATAGACTTTAGGTATATACATTGATGTTAGATCTAGGTCCCAACATTGTGTATGTAATGTTATGGCTGATATAAAATGGTGATTCATCATGGGAAGGGCTTGGTTGAGCATCATTGATGTACAGTTGGAAATTAGAGACCTTTCCTTGGATATTTTTAAGGAAAATGCATTTGAAAGAATTAAGAAGAAGAGAGTTCCATACATTGCATATAGTGATACAGGGTGCAACTGTGTGCAGAAATTATGGTTTATGAAAGTACATCCATCACAACATGTAAATAGTATGCAAATGAAATAAAAATTCAAAGGTTTGTATATGCAGCAACCACAAAATAGGAGGGCAGCTAATGGCTAGTAGCTTATATTGAAAGCAACTCAACACTTTGCATGGAATCAAGTAAGCGTGTGATGAGTGCCTATGTTGAAGCCATGAATGAACTGAAGTGAGTTCATCACCAGTTCTTCAATGATGAACCTAATGATACCTATTGAGGAGAGTTGGAAATCCATGAAAGCTTTAAATAGAATCCCCTATATTTAAAAATTCTACCTACCAGCATGCAACATGCTTTTTTGAATAATGGAAAGTTGGTGATAATCAATGTCGATCTTGCTCCTAAACAAAAAGAGAAGTTGTTGAAGGTAGTCAACAAATGGGCAATAGCTTTTGCTTGGTCATATCCTAAACTATCTAGGATTGATCCTAGGTTATGCTAGCATCACATCTATACTAATCCTTCCATCAAGCCAAAGAGGCAACCATAGTGGTGGTTGAATCCCAAATTGAAGTAGATCGCTAAGGAGGAGATTGAACAACTCCTCAAGGCAAGGTTCATCTATTCCATTGTGGATAGCAAGTGGGTTAGCCCACTTGTGATCATGTAAAAGAAAGGTGGCACATGAAGGGTTTGTATTGACTTCAGGCTATTGAACATGGTGATGTATAAAGATCATTTTCCATTGCCATTTGTGGACCAAGTTTTAGACACTATCTCTAGGCATTGCTACTACAACTTTCTGGATGATTATAATGGCTATAACCAAATTTAGATTACATTCAAAGACTAGGTCAAAACAACATTCACAAGTCCTTTGGGAACTTTTGCATACAAAAAGATGCCATTTGGTTTGTGCAATGCCCCTACAACTTTTCAATGCCTTGTCCTTAGCATCTTTGAATAGCAAATTGGTAGTAAGGTGGCAGTATTCATGGATGACTTCTTCACCTATGGCACTACATTTGAGCAAGCCTTGGACTACCTTAAGTAAGTGCTAAAAAAGTGTGTGGAGATCAATCTTTGATTCAATTGGCAAAACAGCCATCTTATGATCTAGGAGGACATTATCTTAGGGCATAGAATATCACAAGTGAGGATTTAGGTGGACCTTGAGAAAGTAAGGATCATCCAAGGAATTAATCACCAACCAGAAATTGTTAAAAATGTTCAGGCACTCCTTGGACACACTAGTTATTATCGACAATTCATAGAGAATTTTTCTATGATCACTAAACTATTGGTGGAGGTGACAAAGAAAGATTCTTCATTCATCTAGATTGAGGAATGAAAAAATGCATTCTAGCAACTCAAGAAGAAGTTTATAGAAACTCTAATTCTATGAGCACCTAATTGATCTAGATCATTTTACATTATGATGGATACATCAAATTATGATTTAGAAGCCATGCTTATGTAGTTGGATGATAAAAATTGTCCTTACTACATCCACTACATGAACCGAAGCAGTGTGGTCGAGGCATTGTGGGTACATAGTTGAACTACATCACAACAGAGAAAGACTTGATGGTGGTGGTGTATGCCTTGGAAAAATTCAGGCACTATGTGCTTGGGTATAAGGTATTCATGCAAACAGATCATAATGCAATCCACTTCCTCATGAACAAATTGGCGGTGAGCTCCAATGTCATATGGTGGCTTGTGATCTTACAGAAATTTGATCTCATGATGGTAGATCGAAAGGAAATTGAGAATGTGGTTACTGATCACTTGTATTGATTGTGATGGGATAATATGATTAGTGATGAGGACATTATGATTAGTATACTTATGAACTCCTCTTTACTAGTGCTATAAATGAACAAGTGCTCATTAAGCCTAATTGGTATGATGGCATCCTCACTTATCTTCTCACTCTAGAGATGCCATAAGAGCTAGACAGCAGGAAGAAACAACAGTTTCTTCATCAAGCCAAACACTTCATGGAGATTAACGAACACCTTTACAAGTTGAGCATCATGGCCTGGTTCATTGGTGTATCCTTGATGTTGATCAATTATGTGTCCTTTAGGATGCTCATGAGGATCCTTGTGGGGGCCACTATGCTAGGAGATGCACAACCATTAAGATCCTGATGGCAAGGTATTATTGCCTAACACTCTTTAGGGATGCTCACTAATTTGTCCACTCTTGTGATTGCTATCAACGTTATGGTGGGATGACCACTTGAATGGAGGAACCTCAGTAGTCGATCCAACCACTGAAACCCTTTGAAATATAGAGCATTAATTTCATGGGTCCCATCACACTCATGTCGAATGGAAAGATGTACATCATAGTTGTTGTTTACTATTGTATGAAATGGATAGAAGCAACAACTGTCACTGACTATACATCTTCTACAACTACTTGATTTGTATAAAAAAAATGTTGTAAATAGGTTTGGAGTGCCACATGCTCTAATTTTTAATAATGATACTCATTTTACAGGCACTACCTTTTGAAAGCTCATGCAATGCTTAGGGGTAAAACATAAACTAACAACACCCTACCACCCACAAGCTAACAATCAAGTTGAGGTTACAAATAGGGAGATCAGTAAGATCTTAACTAAAATAATTAGCAAATATCAGAGAGATTTGAGCATAAAACTTAACAATGCCCTTTAGGCCTACAACTCAACATGGAAACTCCCTATAGGCTACTCTGCCTATGAGCTAGTGTACATAAAATTGTCAATACTTCCTCTTTAGTCTAGGCTTCGTATACTTTCAATAGCCTGTGACCTTGACCTTGACCTTAGTCTAGCATAGAAAGAAAGACTTATCAACCTTAATGTACTAGATGAGAATCAATTGGTGGCCTTGTCCTTGAATGATGTGCACAAGGCATTCAATAAACAACGCCATGACCTCAAAATAAGGAAAGTAGAATTTCAACCAGGAGACAAGGTTCTTTACTGGAACCCCACACATGTGTCACAATGAACTAAGTTCCAAACATTGTGGGAAGGGCCTTATATCATCTATGATACCTTTCCTTCTGAGGTCATGTTGATCTACAAACTTAAGAGCCTAAACAAAAGGCTATTAGTCAACATTCAATAAATAAATCCTTTCCATGAGCCTAAGAGAGCCAGTGCTAGTTACACCTCTTTGGATGGACATCCATGCTCAGTTTTTTGGATCTCCTCCTTCCAACATAGTTGTGGGGAAGATGGCCATTCATGCTAATCGTATAAGTGGGTCCTTAGTTTTTGCACTTTTTTGTTTTACAACTTTTGTTTTTACATTTTTTGTTTTACACCATTTTTTATTTTACAATATCATTAGTAAATTTTTAAATCTTTCTTACATACTTTATAAATTTTTTTCTATATTTTACTTTATTTGGTTTTAATTTTTCTTGCCATTTCTAATGTTTTGATGTTCTTTCCTTTATTGCCAATAGGACACACTGATGCTATAGTTGTTTGCTAATGATGGTTTGTACTTAATGTTATTTAATTGCTAATGTTTAGATTCTATCTTTGAATTTTGATGATTGATAACTAAGACATGGTTTTTTCTTCATGGAATAGGCAATAAATCCACATCATCCACCCATCCATAGAACTCTATGGTGTTCCTAGTTTTGGAAATATGAGGTTGTTATCCTTAATAAGAACTTTAATGAACTTGTGAACTTGGTAGTTTCCAAACTTGGAAAAGATTAAATAGATTAGTAAGGGTATGACTTAAGAGGATTTGATGATCTTTGTACTTGCCCAAACTCTTGAATGCATGAGTGTTTTTATAAATCTCTCACTGTTCCACTATCAAACAATAATAGGAATTCAAGTCTTTGCATGGTATAGTTCCCATCCAAAAATCCATAAAAACATAAAAACTATGATGGGAATCTAAAGCACACCCCTTAGAAAAAAATAATGAGCTACAAGAATTGGTTATGGGACTAGAAAGAAATGTTACCCATGCCTAACGATCCCCTCTAACTAAGGCCCTTTATCACTTCCTACTTCTCTTTTCTTCTCTTTTAGGAATAGTAATTGATTTGTGGTAGCATTCCTGTGTCTTGAGCATGTGAAGTGGTCTTAGGGTATCAATGCAAAGTCACTGAAAGTGGTTGGTTTTTATCTAGACTAAGAATAGAATTTATTGGGTCATTTAACCATAAAATCCACAATGGACTTCATGTGACCATGAGATGGGACTCCATTCCACCTTCTCTTTCATTTGCCTCTACTTCTTATAATTCACCTTACTTCTAGATTTTCATGATTATTTTGATATGTTAAAATTATTAGGTAGATTCTTCTAGATTAGGTCCTTAACCTTCCATAATCATTAATTAACTGTGGGGCCCACCAACTCCTTAGTTTTAGGATATGCAAGGGCAAAAAAGGCATTAGCCTACTATGGGAAGGATCCACTTGCATTTTCCTTAGTTCAGTTAGTTAAGTTCCTTATCCTTAGGCATTTTTATGATCAAATTCTTTATGGGCCCCATTGGTGACATCCAACTGTGCTCTTCTTAATGGCATTTCTCCAACAATAAAAACCTTATTCTCCCAATCAAAACTCCAATTTATGAATAATCAAGCCCTCTTCAAGCATTCCATCATGTTCACAACTTTTCTAGCTTTCCAAGGACTCCAATTTCATGTTGAAACTCCTATTTTTTGAATTTTGAAAAGTAAAAGATTTTCTCTATAGGCTCTAATGATGGGACCGCATCAACAAAGTGGATGCATTAACGAGACCATGTCAACATAGCATAAAAATTTTATAAATACATGGCCACACTTAGTAATTTTTCACATTTGTGCTGAAATGAGGGGGAAGTTTTTGAATTTTTTAGAGCCTAGAACCTTCCAAGAGCCATAACTTTCAAACTCTTTGTTCGATTAACTCTATTTTTTAGTTCTATAACTACCAGAGTAAGCTCTTTGTCATGGGGGCCACAAACCTTAGATTTTCGAAGGAAATTTTTTTGATATTTTTCTAACTTTCATAAAGGTTTAACCAATAAATTAACATTAAAATATCAATTTGAAGAAGTTAAACCCTTCAAAAAAACTCTAGTGACATTCTAAATCAAATAATATTAAAATAATGAATCTACCATGATCATAACTTAGCCAAAGTGTAACTATCCAACGAGATAAGGTACCTAAATGTTATAAGTTACACATCACATGCTAATCCTTGGTTATGTTATGATCAAAGATGACACCTAAGGGAAAGCATGCATAAGAAAGAGGACCATCCCAACAAAGGAAAAAATGGCTAAGAATTGAAAAGGGTCCAAAATAGCCTTAGGAATAGTTAGTTGAAACCCATGCAATGACACCTCTTTGGGAGGAGTCTGTAGTGGAATCTGTTTGATAGATTCTTGAAGCAGTTATGACTAAATAGTCCCATTGAGATGAGGCACTAGAGCCAAGATTAAACCTTTAGGTCATCTTGATAGAGGCCTAGCTCAAGCAAATCACATTTAGGGAGGTTTATAAATCCATGCTTCAAGAGTTGAACTTTGGACCCTTCTTGGAGTTTGCTCCTCCAAAAGTTAAAGCTCAATTGTAGAACTCTACCATGTGGCCCACCATCACTTCCAATAGAGAGTGGTACATAGAAGAGACATACATTTTCTAGTATAATTGGCAAGCCAGTTCAATGGTAAAAATCAAGGACATTTTTGTATCCTACTCGATGAAAGCAATCTCTGAGGCCATTGGGTTTCCTAAAACTAGGGCCAACTTATAGAAATTCCAATGCAGGTATATCCAAACATTAAGAAAGAATGGATGTAGCATTGTTATAGAGTGGACTATAAGGAGTTTGATGCACTCACCACAGCAAAACGTGCATTCTTTAGAATTGTGACTTTTTACCATAATCTAATGGTAAGGCCTAGCAAAATCACAGCTTTCTCCACCTAGGCATGCACTACTCTAAATAGTAGATTCACTATCAACCTTCCACAGTTGATCTATCTTGAGATAGAAAAACACTTCAAGGAGAATGAATGTGGAAGAAAGGCGTTCCCCTTTCTGTGCCTCATTAGAAACTTATGCAAGAGGGGAGGCATAACCTGCTACAAAAATGACATTACTTGACATGCTCTAGCCACCTCTTGGGCAAAAATGATGAAGGACCAAGTGCCTCCAAAGGTGATCCAAAAAAAGGAGCAGCAACCACCACCTCCACCATCCACTTATGAGATAATGTTGGAGTCTCGCACTACCCTTGAGTGCATGAGTGAACTCCAGGAGTAGCTCTTGCAGCAATAACAGTAGCAAGTAGGAATGAGTGGTGATGAGCCATTTGTGCATAGACTAGCCATAAGCCACCTCAACAAAGTGGCCCAAATGTTAAGCCAGATAGAGTATTGGATGCTAATTTTCTCAACCTAATGCATGCATGTGCCCACAAGGTCAAATCTAAGTGCCCAAGAGGTAATGATATCCCTCTCCCAATAGCAACAATTCTTAGACATCTATAGGAATGTTACTACCTTTTCAGGGCATTTGGAGGAGGGTGAGTGGATAATTATCCTAGTGATACAACACCATGGGCAAGAGACGATGGCTAAAGTCATTGCTGACAAAGTGGCTGAAGCACTTAATGCACCTGTGGTGTTTGTATCAAATGTGTCTACACTTAGAGATGTGTAGATGTCTGCAAGAACCATTAGCACTAGATTGAGCATAGTCCAACACGAGGAATTGTTGGACTGACTAGTGGAAATCGAGTAACCAATTTTAAATGTCTTTGACCTATTGAATACCATCATTACAACCTAGTTAGAGATGCTTGAGGCAAGGGGAAAATGCATTATCATGGAGGAAAAACTTGAGCTAAAAACCAATGCTTGGCTATGAAAGTTGCCAAATTAAGAGCCAACAGTGTTGATCATGTGCTACTCAACCAAGTAATCATGCGAGATGAAGCTTTTTAATAGCTTTAGGTAAGACTCAAAGAAATTGAGAATGCCAAGGAGTGATAGTTTTTGACCAGTCCTTAGACAATGCCACAATGTACAACATCCAGAAGGACTTAGTTCAGAATTGTAGGGAAAATGAGGCCTTGACAACAAAAAATCATTGCCTATGGAATGTTGATGTGTAGAAGCAATTGATGTCAGAATTTATCCATTGATAGTAGGAGTAGCTAGCTAGGGTGAACATAGAATTGAGGAGAGTTACAAAAAAAAATAAAAACCTCTCAAAGGAGGAAGTTTGTGCCTTGTGTTAGAAATTTGCAATTGAGATTATCGCTTGGAAAAATGAGGTCCTTAAGTTCAAAAGGGTTAAAAATCACTATAGGGACTAGGTGGAAGTGCAGAAAGAAATCAACAAGAAGCATATCCAATTGTCAAAGGCAAAGGTGAATGAGGCCATTTAGCAGCTCCAACAAGGAGGCAATGCCTAGCAGCCTATCTTTGATGGGCTAAACACATACAATAAGGTTCAAATTTGCATGAAGGAGCTATAGATCAAGGAAATAAAGGAAAACATGGAGCTTTCCAACCTCAGATATGTAAACCTAATGATGTTGACTACCAAACGACCATGGTTAGAATTGGAGAAATAAGTGGCCATCTCATACTTATTGTATGAGGTAGATTTCAAGCATCATAAAGAGTCCAAGCAAAAGCTTAAGATTGCAAATGTAAAACTCGAGGTTCTTAAGGAAAGTTTCACTAATCAAATATCAACTATTGAGAACCTAGCTGAGAGAATGAACAACCACCAAGAGCTATAGAATGCACTTAGGACATTCAACATTGAATACAAACACTTTGTTGCTTGGTTCGTTAATGTGAATGAGTTGTTCTTGACAATACCTTATTTGTGGGATATTCCCATTCTAACCCACATTGGTGAAGTAGTGTGGACTATGAATGATCACTAGAGTAAGAAGGAGAATATGAAGGCATTTTTGGATGCCTTTCATCTTCCACCAAAGGTTGCAGCTATGACAAGACAATCATAACAACCACCTCAACAACCACGTGTGCTCAAAGAAAGAGAAGGTCCTTTGGAACCTCAAGGGCATCCACTGCCTGGGACTATCTAATTTTTCTTCATTTTCTTCCATCCATATGAAGAGTTGTGTTTTTCAATTTTTATCTTTGTGTACAATTTTATTATCCTGAACACCAAATTTTATTGTCTTTGTTTTATGTGTTTATAGTTGGTTAATAATTCCATACCTTTCCAAATTTTGTAAAGAACTTGAAGATGAATTTTCATTTAGCTGTGGGGATATGATGAGTCACATTGTTAGGCTACACCGATGAGATGCCATCGATGCGACCCCATTGATAGGATCTCATCAACATGATCCCGTTGGTGAGGGGTTTGACTCATTGACGTATACCCATTGACAGGGCCCTCTATTTTTGCCTATAAATGTGCACCTACCCAATGCATTTATGGAAATTTTTAGTAGTTATAGAGAAGCTCTTTTAGCTTTTCATTCCAACAATTAGAATATTTTCTAAGTGCTCGTAGTAGAAGTCAAAGAGTGTACGAATCTTTATTTGAGCACTGATTTACCTAAGGACTTTAGTTTGAATGACAATAAAAACAAGCTTTTCTTATCAAACCTTGCAACACTTGGAATAGATTAATTATTTTCTTTATGCATTTAATATTCATGTAATTTACTTTAATGTTTTTAAGCAATTAATTAAAATTGATTAAATAGCAAACATAAGTATGACACCTTTGAGCATATGTTTAACACTTGGTAATCCTAGTAGTGCTTAACGCTTGGTAACCCAATGGTGTTATAACATGTTTAGGATGTGCACGAAAAGTGGGAATGGATGCTTATTTTAGGATTAGTTAAGTATTAGCTAGTTATTAGGCTAGTTAAACATTTAATTACTTTATTCTTGTTCTTAGGCAACTTAATTCATAAATGATAAAATGATAAAAATCATATGCCTTAGTTACACTTAATCATATATTTGTACTTCACAAGTGGAACTAGAAAGATAATGATTACAATGGTTATATTCAACTCCTAGAACCAGTGTACTTAGAAACCTAAAGTCTTTGGAATTAGACTAGATTGCTGAGTGAATGCTAGTGATTCTTATAGTTGGGTGTAGGGTATACTCATTGCTCATCATCAGGACCATCTTCCTTGTGCAAAATTCACTTGCAAAAAATCATATTTTTGAAACCAATTTCATTTTTCTTCATCCAAAAAGATTAGTAAAAATAAAATGTGATAGCTAAGTGAAGATGTCTTTTCTAAAAGTTATATTGTTTGCAATTCTTGACCAATATTTAACTAGCCAAATAGAAGCTTGTACTTTGTCACTTACAAAGCATTTTGATAGTAAATAACAGTGTCTTTTATGAAATTGCTTGTTGAGCTTAGAGGGTTTGGACAATTTGTAATAGATTAAATTGGAATAGCTTTATTGCAAAGTTTTTCCTCATGTTAATTTATCGTACTTAAATGTTTGAGATTTCATACAAATATGCTTTCTTTTCTTTTCTCTTTCTAAAACCCATTGAAACTCACTCTATTTTTAGTTTTCTTTTGTGGAACTTTCTCTTTCGGGGAAATTAGGAGTAGATTGGTAGAATTGTGCTCAAACATTTTTGTAAAATTTTATTTGTTACAAGTAATGTACTATAGGGATTATATAGAGTGCGTGATTTGAAAAAATTGAAACCTTCAACAACTCATATTATTCAACAAAGTTAGCTAAATTTCTTTTTTGATAGCCAATTACAGTTTCATACACAACCCAACCAATTCAACATTCACAACAACAAACACATACTCATGTTTAGTTTGTTTCATAGCCACTGAGTCTATTTGGAGGTATCTAGGCCTTGGTGTTCCCAAAGACCAATAAGCACCTAAACCTTATTTGAAGAACACCTTCATTTTTCATGATGCCTATCACGAGACTGAAGGCACAACATTGATGATTCCAAACAATTACCAATAGTTCTTTTGGCACTAGGAGGATGGTAAGAAACTACTTGATGATGAGAGCATTATGTACCTAAGCACACCTTATGTACGGAAATAAAGATGAGCTCTTTGATTCATCCTTGCAGCACTTGAGATTTTTTTTCTTATGCATTTCTTTTATTTTATTTTCTTATGCATTTATTTTATTTTATGCACTTTACATTTCTGTTATTAGCATAGCAATTCATTTTGATCAATTAAGAAAATCATTAAAATACACTTAGTACGATCACTTAGAGCATGCATGTAACACTTGGTAACCTAGTAACGATTAGGGTTTGGTAATCCCAGTAGTGCTGCACTAGTTTAGGATGTTTACGGCAAGTGAAAATGGATACTGGTGTTAGGATTAGTTAAAGCCTAGTTAATTAGTAGTTAAGTTAAATTAGTCACTTAGTTATCTCTCTCTTTCCCTACTAGCGCAGGACATAAAAATATAAAAGCTATAAAAATCATATGTCTCAAGCTTACTTAACCATACAATCATGACATACAGGTAAGCTTGGGAAGACAATGATCAACTAACTCGTGTTTGTTCCACAAGGGCGTAGTAGCANAATCATGACATACAGGTAAGCTTGGGAAGACAATGATCAACTAACTTGTGTTTGTTCCACAAGGGCGTAGTAGACTTAGTCCTTGGAATTTGACCAGATTGTGTGTGAAATGCTTGTATTCATATGGTTGAGCGTAGGGGTACCTCGTCGCTCATCATTGGCATCGTTGCCAAGGACTTAGTTGTTTGTGTGCTAACTAGAACATAGGAAACATTCACATTGTTGGAACAAACCCTTATNTGTGTGCTAACTAGAACATAGGAAACATTCACATTGTTGGAACAAACCCTTATGGTTGGCTAAGAAAATAATAAACAAGAATACATTACACACTGAATAGACAAGTATGTCTCCTTCTTCATACAAAAGTGCCTCACCACCTAGGTACAAAAAGGAACATGAACTCATGATAAAGATGGACATTCTAATCGCAATTGTGATCGGGGCCGAGACGGTAGAAGAGAAGGTAGCAGACACCGTCATGGTGAAAGTTCTCCTTCTTCTTCATATTCATCATCTCCTTCACTCTCTCCTTCAATATATGGACATGGTCATAAAAAAAAGACGATGGGGATAAAGGTAGGCAAAGTGGAAGTCATAGATGAAACAACTAGGAAAGGGGACGAGAGCACTCTAGAGAGTCATGACATAGAAGAAATAAGAGTAGGGAACAATGTAGGCATCATAGACGCCATGGTTGAGATGATCACGATGAACCCATCCTCACTACTCAAAGTATGTTAGACATAACTGAGGCTGTTAGAATTCCAAAAAGGCATCAAAAAGATAGTAGGATCAAGAGATTAGATATGAACAACATCCCACAATTTGAAGGGGGATACAACGCTAATCCCCAGAATCATTTACAAGAATTCCATGATGCATGTGCCTTAAAAAAATATAGAGAATGAATGGCAAAAGCTTAAGTTATTCCCACAGACACTAGTTAAAGAAGCAGAAAGCTAGTATTGGTCCTTAGAACCAGAATCTATTTGTAGGTGGAGTACTATGTTAGAATTATTCAATGATAAGTATCAAACATACTCCCAAGTGTCCAACCTACGAAAGAAAATCCAAGGTTGGAAACAAGGAGGACATGAACCCTTGGATGCTACCATGGGCCGATACTATGCACTGTTACATCGTTGTCCTGGCCATGGTTATTCATAAAGGGATCAAGTACGCCATCTCATGGATGGGCTTAGGCATGAAATGAGAAGAACCCTTGGGACTTATGCCCATGGGAGACTATCCGAGCTTAGGTCCCATAAAATTCAAAGACTATTGGAGTATGTTGCTAAGGAAGAAGGTGAGCTATGGAAAAGAGAAAGTATGGAAGAGTATAATCGAGATCCTTCCCTTTGGAAGAGAGGAGTAAGATTTTGTAAGGATGAAGAAGAGTCACCACTCAAAGAGATGGTGAATAGGAAAAATTTGCCTATCCAAAAGATGACATCAGAAGTTTCAGCAAAGTTAGACCAAATGTGGGATTCCCTAGATAATAGATTTCAAACTGTTCTTAAAATAGTAGAGGAGTCTAGAGAGCAAGGTAGTGAGAAAAGAAAAAAGAGAGAAGCTGAACATGCACACAGCAAGGGTACGGGCAAAGTTGCCATCATTAAAGAAGTTGTGGATTTGGAAATAGACAATGATAGTGGATGTGAGATATGTCAATATGACCATCCTAAGGGATGTTGCCCTTTAATCTCACATTTTCAAGAGTCTAGGGTGTATGCACTCAACCCACAATTAAACAAAAGGCAAACACCCCGAAGGTTACCTTATCCTTAAGGTAACCCAAGGTAGTTCCACCAACCCTTAACATATTATCCCAGTGGAACTCCACCACAACCGATTGAGCAATATCAACAGTGGCAGCATACACAATCATGGGGAATTCCACCACCAAGGCAATAGTATCCTTACCGACAACCTAACCCATATGGATATTACGTGCAACAACCAATCTCTCCATGTGACTTTACTGGTCACGTCACTTCTCAACCTCACTACCAAGCCCATGATATTCTGCAAGCATATCATCCTTGTCATCTGACTACATCTCTTCCACCAATAGCTCTACTACCACCGACTCCCACAATGCAAAGTGAAATCCCTACCTAGCTGCAGTAATGTAACACCACAAGGGCTGTTAACTCTTAACCTATTGTTGGTTCCAACAACCACATGAAGAAAAGACCTTTCTATAGAACCAATAGTCCAACCAAGCCCTTACAATCACAAGCAGCTGATTCTTTAGATGCTTCAGTATCAATCAAAACTTCGGAGCCCCCTTCAACCCAATCACCGCACTCAACACATATGGTCATGCTAATACATGTCATCACTGATTGGATCAAAGCTAGCCACCTTTTCATGAAATTATCTGATCTTGGCAATCCTCTAATATACTTACAAATCGTTGGAAATGTGTCGTGCAAGGCTCTTTTGGATTTAGGTTCTAGTATCAACTTGATTTCTCAAGAAATATACAAGGCCTAAAACCTGCCTCCATTGAAAAAGAGCAACATCTATCTAGAGTTGGTTAACCAGTCCATCATTGTCCCATTGGGACTAGTGGAAGACATTGTTACCATTATTTGCAGGTGGTCATACCTAGCTAACCTCCTAGTGATTCAAGTAAATAACAATAAGGGGGACTTCCCAATCATAATGGAAAGA
>MNCI01001727.1:526909-542833 GCA_015680685.1 Gnetum montanum | reverse complement strand
AGTTTCTGCCATAACCACAACTCAGCCAATGTGCTTCATATCGAGGCAAGGTATCAACTACATTGTGGTTTATCTATCCTTGCTCATTTGTGACTATGTTGTGTGTGCAAATGCAGATCATACAAACAATGGACTAGGCTTGGAGAAAGCACTTAGGATGGATCAAAACTAGAGCATTCATGAAAGGAGCAAGTCTGGTGGTGTGGCTATGGATGAACAACGGAAGGCGCAATCTTAGCATTGGTGGAACATGCTTCATTTTCTTTCTCTCTCTTTCTCTACAAGCTACCAAATAAAGGCTTGAATGTCATTTATGTACGAGTGTTCACCACAATGTTGTAATATGCTTATTGATTCATTACTAGGCACATTGAGTCTATCATCCCATTCCATCGTCAGTTGTCAATTAGTCAATAATCCCATACCTTCCCAATACTTTGTAAGGAACTCGAGGATGAGTTTTCATTCAGTTGTGGGGGTATGATGAGAGCGATTACTCTAGTAGTTTATTCTAATTATTAGAGCAATTACTCTAGCAGTTTACTCTAATTATTAGAGCATTTACTCTAGTGGTTTATTCTAATTATTAGAGCAATTACTCTAGCAGTTTATTCTAATTATTAGAGTGGTTACTCTAATTATTAGAGTAGTTGCTCCCAAGTTTATAAATACAGTGCCCAGGTGCACAATTGGGAGAAGTCTTTTAGTAGTCAAGTAGCGAAATTCTTGTAGTTTGAAAGTTAGAGTATTTTTCAAGTGCCCGCAACAAGAGGTCGAAGTGTGGATAGATCTTTATTCAAGCATCGTGTACCTAAGCACACCTTGTGTATGACAATAAGGACAAGCTCTTTGATTCATCCTTGTAGCACTTGAGATTTGTTTTCTTACACATTTCTTTTATTTTATTTTCTTATGCATTTATTTTATTTTATGCACTTTACATTTCTATTATTAGCGTAGTAATTAATTTTGATCAATTAAGAAAATCATTAAAATACACTCAGTACGATCACTTTGAGCATGTGTGTAACACTTGGTAATCCAGTAACAATTAGTGTTTGGTAATCCCAGTAGTGTTGCACTGGTTCAGGATGTGTACGGCAAGTGAGAATGGATACTGGTGTTAGGATTAGTTAAAGCCTAGTTAATCAGTAGTTAAGTTAGATTATTCACTTAGTTATCTCTCTCTTTCCCTACTAGCGTAGGACATAAAAACATAAAAGCTATAAAAATCATATGCCTTAAGCTTACTTAACCATACAATCATGACATACAAGTAAGCTTGGGAAGACAATGATCAACCAACCCATCCTTGTTCCACAAGGGCGCATAAGCACTTAGTCCTTGGAATTCGATCGGATTGTGTGTGAAATGCTCGTATTCGTATGGTTGAGCATAGGGGTACCTCGCCGCTCATCACTTGAGTTCATTACATTCAAATAGTTTGATAGTTCTAGCACACCAATATTTCTTTTGTTGCTAAGGGATTGAAAGAAAATTCAATACTATTTGGGTTAATGACCAAACAGAGTGATAATTTAGAATATTTCAAAGGTTTTTAAGAGATTCCTAATTATAACAGTGATAGTTGATCAGAAGAAGATCGGAAGAAGGTTCTTGAGTTGGGAACAAGTAGTGGAATAAAGATTAGAAGGATAAGAAGATCACCCCTTCTGTTTGGTTTATTAGTTTATAAGAGAAAGTCAAAGAAATATAAGAGTTCAATAATCAAAAGAAGTTCTAGTAAGATGGCAAATCCACAACCAATGAATCTTTGGCAAAGAGTTACACCATTAGGATTTTTAAACTACAACGATATTTCTAATGTAGTTTACAAATATTTGTTTGAACCTTTTATTCTTGGAAAAGCTTACTTGGCTGAAGAATACATTCACTTATTTGAGTTAGCTTTAACTCATGCTAATATTTAGCACCAAGACCAAGCTTGTAGGTTGTTTGTGGCAAATTTAAAAATATGGCTCAAATTTAGTATCCAAAAAACAATATCACAAGTTAGGATGATATGAAAAGTCTTTTGTTGGCCCAATTTGGTAATCAATTGAATCAACAACAACTATACTATGGGTTAGTACAAGCTAAGCAAGGATTTGAAGAGTTAATTAGAGATTTCAACATTAAATTCCAACGAATTTATGGACTCTTTCAAAGGTAGTATAAACCATCAGATGAAATGCTTGGAGATACCTATCTTAAGGCTGTAAATCCCAATGTTTAAATTTGGTTAAGGAGAACTCCAAACTTAAAAACACTAAATGACTACTTTAGTGAAGCTATATAGTTAAAAAAATAGTTAAACTTGAATCATGAAGAGATTATCACAACTCAAAAAAGAGAAGAGAAAATGATGATTCCTGTGCAAGAGTTTTCCCAACTTAAAGCATTATTGGGACCATCTCGTATTAAGATAGAGCAAGGGTTTGAAAATAGAGAATCTAAGAAAGGATAATTAATGAGAGACTTTTTCAACAAAGTAGTAAAACTAGAAAAACCTTTGGCAAAGATGAAAATCAAGGAAGAAAAAAATAGAAAATAGAAACATAAAGACACTAAGTTATTAGACGATGTAGATGAGAGTGATCTTGCTATATCCAAATTCCTCAATATTGAATTTGATAATGAGCTATCTAGTGTTCATTACGTAAGCAAATCTTCTAACAATGGATCTAGTGATACCTCTTCTCTATCAAGTTATGAAAAAGATATATCATTAGATGAAGATTGTAAGAATAATGAAGAAAATAGATATAAATTGTGATCAAAAGAAAAATTAACTACTTCTAGGGCTTCAAACATCGTTTCTGACCCATCTACTAAGAGAGATTTTTGAACTAAGAAAAAGAGAGAAAAATAAAAATAAAGAAGATTAAGTAAAGAAAAGTACTCAAAATCATTCTTTTAATAAATGGATGAAGAAACTATGCTTTTATAGAGATGGAGAATATGATTTGATTAAAGATCTTAAACATGTCAAGGATAATATTACTATATATCAATTGTTACAAATAGGAGATCAAAAAAGAAAGGCTTTATAGTTCACCAAAGATAAAAGGAGAGTTAGAGAGTCCAAAATAAGTTATGTGTCTAACATTGGTAAGACAACAAAAGCTAGCTATGATTGTACTCCTAACAAGGAAACTCCTCCTTTTTTTTTGACAATGAAGTTAAAGGATAAATATCTTCAAAACTATTTGGTTGATTTTGGAGCTACCTCTACTATTATGCCATTGTCTATATGTAAAAAACTTGGTTTGACTCTCAAGTAGTCCAATAAAAAGATCACTCAAGTAGACAAAAGCAGAGTGAAAATTGAGGGTCAACTACCCAATGTTCTATTAGAAATAGCTTCTGAATCTCATATAAAAAGCAAAGTAATTATTCAAGTAGCAAATATACTAGATTCACATATTCCTTTGTTGAGTAGAAGTTGAAGTAAGAATTTCTCAAGATACATATCAACAGATTACTCACATATGTGGATACCTTGGAAAGGGGAGCCAAATCAAATATATATACATAGTAAACCTTTGATGATGGAAAAGGTAACTTCAAATGGAAAAAATAAAGTTGTTGAAACAAAAGCCTTTGCAACCAAAATTTGTACACTTCAAGAAGTTCATAACTTAAAGAAAGAGGAATCTCAAGATGAGAACAAGTGGGAATTATTCCTTGATAGTTCTTGTAACTCTAAAGATGCAGGTGTTGGATTAGTTCTAAGGTGCAAGGGTTGGATTAGTTCTAGTAAAGGATTATTTCCCAAAAATTTTCAAGGAAGTTCCTCTATCTTTCCTTTGCATTAACAACAAGGCCAAATATAAATCTTTGGGTATTGGAATTAAAATAGCATTTGAAAAAGGGAAGGAGGAATATTTGGGTAATAATGCTACAAAGGATAACATGGGGGTTGAAGAAGTGAGAAGACCAATAAAATAACAAGAGGAGAAAGATTGGGTTATAATAGAAATTAAGTATGATAGAATACAAGACAAGAGGATTCCTAAGTGGGTCACTTTGACCACTCTCTTCCCTTCTATTGAGTACATTATTCTATGGCTCACTTGTATAGTTTTCATTTTCGTTCCTTAGGAATGAGGTTTTTATACACTAAACCTTAAGTTTGATGGAAATTTTCCTCTACAAATATTTTTTTTTCCATTGTAAAAAGTTCACTAAAAATATGCTACAGTTAAATTTAGTTGGTATTTTTCAAGTTTCAAATGGAGTTTGCATAAATTTTCTTAAGCAATTTAAGGAAGGCAATAAATGTTGGCACATTTCTAGCCATTTAATGAACCAAACTTTATGAGGTTAAATATTGAAAATTTAATCAAGTAAAATAAAGAAATGTGATTGAAAGATACTACTTTTCTCTAAAATTATTTTGATTGATGGTTTAGGTTCAGCTTTGAAGAGCTTTTTGGGTTCTAAGAGTGTAAAAGTCCATGACTTTGTGTACTCAACTTCCGAGAAAATTCATCCTCATTTCAAAGGTATATTGACTAAGAGTTCTCATGAATATAAGAGGTAAAGGAAGAGCAAAATATTGTCAAATATAGTTAATTCTTTTGTGCATGAAACACAAGAGAGAGAGTTATATACTAATACTGGCACATTCAATACTATAACCTATCACAAAATTTGTTAAGTGGAGGGGTACCTCCTTCTATTGGAGGACTTGTTACGGATCAACAGATCAATCTCTCCTCCAATGTACTCTCTAGGAACATCACAATTCATATTGTTAAATGGCTTAATGTAGTTATTGTTAATCTTTCCCTCAACAATTTTGATGGAAACCTGTCAAAATCCTTGGGCAACAAGCTTATACAGCAAGAGAGAATGGATCTTTCTCATAACAAGATATGGATCCTATTTTACAATCTTTATCCAACCTTACTTTTCTTTAGGTTTTAAATTTATCATTTAATAACTTTGAACATAGTGTCAACTATTCTAAAGACTCTCCAAAAATTACAAAATTATTCATTCATGCACAGATCCTATGTGATTACAAGAAAATAGAACATGAACAAATGTAATATGATTGGGTTGAATAGCTAATTTTCTCAGCCATCCAAAAATTTGTAGAGTTTTCAGTCCATTTCCATGAAACCTAGAAGTAGCAATCATGGCATTCCAAAGAATCATGGAATTCTATTACAATATTGTCATTACAAATGCTATTGTTGGAGCATTTACTTCCATGGTTGGGGTATTCTCATTGAGGTCTCTCCCTAAGTTGTGAATTCAATGTTTAGGATCTCCTGTCCTGATGTTTTTTGGGTAACCATTGATTCCATTCAAGACATCTGTTCTAATTATATCATGTCTATCGCATATGATGAATATTATAATGTATTTTTTGGGAAAGATGTTACATTTGAAATAGGTCATGTTGAGAGATGCCTGATGACTCCTAATACTTCCACCATAACCCTTATTTTATTTTATAATAGTATGGTCAAAGGGTAAAGTTACAATTATTTGTTGCCACCCCAAGCCTATATGCTTTCTTGTCTTCTCATAGTATTACTATTAGATTTGGGGCATATGCTCTATCAGGATATCTTGAGTCTATTTGCCAAGGAAAGGATCTTTGGGTACCCCTATCTCATCATCTTGTTAATTTGTCATAAGGGTGTACCTATTCCAAAGATGCCTTTACTCAAAGGCAAGGGGAGTCTCAGCAAATATGTTGAGAAGAGGGGCCTTTCATATGTCGCTAAAGTAGGACCTAACACTAGATTGCAAAAGTAGAAGAAGGAAGCATCTCCATAGCTAGGAAGATCAAAACCCACGAGTGCCTAGATCAACTCATTACTAAATAAGCTTCTCCAACTATTTGCATGAGCTATAGGAAATCTTGGGAGGAACCTCTCTTACTTGCATCAGAGTTTGGATGCAGCTAGCATTCCACCTCTTTCCAATAGGTAGGTGTTTGAGGAAGTTACTACTCCTCCTATTTCTTCCCATCCCACCAAGGCATTCTCAAATAGCCAACCCTTCTTATACTTATGACTCAGGGATGGAGTTTGATTTAGAGCTTGAGGCACCACCAACACATGTCCAAGGGGAGAATCATATTCCCATGCAATAGCCTGAGTATCATGATCCTACACTACCTATTCATTTAGTTTTTTGATCAGTCAATCCTTCCAGCTCTTATGAGTGGTCTACTATGGAGAGTATCTTTAGGATCTCATCCTAATGGATTCCATCTCAATAGCCTCTAGTTCAGCTAGATGCTCTAACTTCATCTTTATTTTGAGTGAAGCTTCATCCCAAGTGAGCTCCCATATGGTAGATTGAGTCCTCTAATGAGGATACATAACAATCAAGCCGACTCAGCACCAGTAGTAATGATGATAAGGAGGAGACCTATTGTCTAGCCCAAGCAGTAGAGGGCTTAGAGTTTGAGGGTGTGATTGAGGCTAGTGATTAATACCTCGGGTGATTATTTTCTCTCTCATTTTGCTAATAACCAAAAAGGAGGAGATATTTTTTATTTCTCACATATGTGATTTTGGGACTTTGCACATATGTGACTAATGTGATGATAGATAGTTGTAGATTTATGTGGAAAATTGGCTATATGATAGTTTGTGGATGCATTATAAATAGATGGTGTTTAACTTTGTTATCTTTGTGTGAAATATCTTTGCTCTATACCTTTCCATTTGCATCACTTCATTATTTTTTTCTTTTCCATGCCCTACCAAACTACCTTGTCCCTCAACTTTTTATCTTAATCCTTGGTTGCCATAGATATTTATGTTCTTTTTAGTGCTTTATTTATGTGCTTTGTCCTTTTTGATGCTATTCAAAAAGAGGGAGAGTATAGTTATGGATATATTTTGGAGATTTTGCATGTCTACTAATCCAATTTCTTAAGTTTGGAACATGACCAAAAAGGTGGAGATTGTGGACCTTTTGGTATTTCAAAATGTAAAGAAAATTGGAGAACAAGGTTGTTTGTGTGGTTGTTATATTTGCAAGACAAGAAGTTGGATTGAGATAAGAAGGGTTGTGGAAGTTCAAGAACATGGACAAGGAAGGAAGAATTCAAAATGCAAAGGGAGCTAAAGAAAGATGTATCTAAGAAATAGTAGACATCTTGGCAAAATTGAAGGTAGTACAGGAGAAGATGTCTCTATAAAATAGCAAACATCTTTCTAGAAAAAAGACATCTTTCATCAAAAGAAGACGTCTTTCTAGAATGAAGGACTATTGTAGAAAGATGTCTTTCATCAGAAGAAGACATCTTTCTAGAGTCAAGGTCAGATGCACAAAGACATCTTAGTCTCAAAGAAGAGGTCTTCAGTGACTGTTAGTTAGCCATTGCATAAGTTTCGAGATGAATTTGAAAACATAGTGGTTATAAGAAGACTTCATTCTCATTGGAAAAAGAGAAAACATTTTGTATTATCTATTGTAATCATTCAACAATCATTGTAATAATTTTTTCTTCTCATTGTACAATCATTTTTCTATTGTAATTGGTCAAAGTGAAATGTGCCTTAGAGCGCAAGTATCAGAAAACTTAGTTGCATTATTTCCTTATGATTGTTGTTCTCTTTTTTTGCCCTATGGGGTTGATGTAATTCTTGCTAGAAGGCATCTTGCTTGAGCTTTTCAAGATCCTATGGGATTGAGTGTTGGTATAGTGCGATAACACTCTAGAGTGGAGCTCGAGTTGTAAAGGTTGTGGAATCCTGTAAACCACATTCTAAGCTTGTCGAGACCTTGTAGGATTGAGTGCATTCATAGCATTGAATCACTATGGAGTAGAGCTTAGAGCTTATACAGAGTGTGGTACCCTTCAAACCATATTTGAGAGAAATAAAGTTGGGAGGTATGCTTACCAACTACAATCCAAGTGTGGACTATCCAAGTTGGGAAACCAAGTTAAATTTGGTATATGTGCTTTGTCTGAAAGAATTTTAATTTGAGGAACTTATTCATCACTCCCTTCTAATTTCAATGATCCATAGCCTGTACATAGCAGCCACTAAACAAGAGGATACTCAATGGCTGACAATCGAAAAGGAGGATGAATCAACAATATGCATGGAACCAGCTGAGAGCCTCACAAGTTTATATGTAGAAAGCATGAAGAAGTTGGAGCATGGAAATGCCTACAACATCATGGTTGTTGACTATTATACTAAGTGGGTTGAGGTAGTTATTGTCACCAACTATTCATCATCTACAATGGCCCAATTTGTATAAAAAAATGTTGTAAAAAGGTTTGGTGTGCCATGAGCACTTATTTCTAATAATGGAACACATCTCACAAATAAAGTGCACAAGGCACATAATAAAAAATGTCATGATATCAAGATTAGAAAGGTAAATTTTAAACTAGAAGATAAGGTGTCCTACTAGAGTCCCATGCATGTGCCTCAATGTACAAAATTTTAAAAATTATGGGTGGGCCCTTACATTATGTGTGATACCTTTCCATTTGGGCCCATGATGATATACCATCCTGACTATCCAAGGAAAAAAAATTTGATCAACACCAAGCAATGCAAGCCTTTCCTTGAACCCACTGATTGGCATGCATGCTTGATCTTTCAAATCTCCCCCTTATAACTTAGTCACGGGGAAGATGGCCATCCATGCTGATATTATATAAGTGGCTCCTCAATTTTAAAAATTTTTCACTATTTTTAATACTTTTCCATTTTTTTTAGTATTTTACAAATTTTATATATTTTACTTTATTTGAACTTTTCTTATAGTTCTTCCTTTTTCTTTATTGTCATTAGGACTTTGGCACCAATTATAGCTACTAATTGATGGTGGTTTGTAACTTCATTGATTATTTGATTGTAAATGACTGGATTTCATTTTAAAATTTTGATGTTTACTAATGGGGAATTGATTTTTTTTCATGATAATAGGTAGTGAGTCCACATCATCCATCACTCCACACAACTCTATTGTGTTCCTTGTTTTGGAAAAATGAGGTTTCTTCTTAATAATAATTTATAACGAATCAGTGACCTTAGTACTTTTCAAACTTGGGATGAATTAAGTGGATGAAAAAGGGTGTTACTTCAAGGGGATTTATCACTTTTGCACATGCCTACCATTTGGGGTTGCATGAGTATTTCCATGGATTTCTCACCATTCCTCCATCGATCAATAACTAGGAAGCAACGTCTTTGCATAGTGTGATTTTCATTTTTGAAAAAAGAAGAAGTGAAGAAAAAAGAGAAAGAAGCAATGGGAAAGCACATCTCTTAGACATAATAATGGGCTACAAGCATTAGTTATGGGACTGGAAAGACATGTGAACCATGCCTAGAGGAATCCATCTAACTAAGGCCCTTTTCACTTCCTACTTTTCTTTTCTTTTTTCTTTAGAGTGGTGAGTGGTTTGAGGGGATGTTCTTGTATCGTGGAGTGTGGAATGAGCTAATGTGTCAATGCAAAGTCATTGTAAGGGGATGGTCTTAATTCAAACTAAGGAAGGAAGTTCTTTGATCATGTTAATCACATACTCCACAAGGGACTCAATGTGACCAAAATGTGGGACTCAATCCCATACTGTCTCTCCTTCACCTATTCTTTCCATATACCATCTCACTACCTCTTCTCATGGTGGTATCAATGGATTTATATTAAGATAATATTAATTCTTTGATGGCTTCTTTGGTGATTCAGTTCTTAAAAATCCACAGCCATTAATCATCCTTGGGGTCCACAGACTCTTTGGTTTGAGGGCATGCAAAGGCATTAAGGACATGAGTCTACTATGGGGAGGATCCACTTGCATACTCCTTGATTGGGATGGTTAAGTTCCATATCCCTTAGCCATTTTACTTTCAAAACCTATGTTTTCCACTACGATGCATCCCGTTTTGCATTCCTTGGCAATAAATCTTCTCCTAAATCTCTTTTTGAAATGTATTCCTAGCACTCTTCAAGCATTCCTCATTATTCTAAGCTATTATGGCTTCCTCTAAACACAAATTTCATGAAAAAACTCCTTTTTCATACTTAGTTTTAATTGTGAAAAATTTTTATTTTTCAACTACATCAACACATCCTTGTCAATGTAGGACAAAAACACTATAAATGCACATTTAGAAATTTTTGCACATTTTCTTTTAAAAGCCAAGGGAGTTTTTTCCATTTTTAGAGCTTAGAACCTTCCTGAGCCTATAACTTCCTAACATCCTGTCCAAATCAACTTATTCTTTGACCCTATAACTATCTAAGGTGAGCTTTATGTTGTGGGGGCCACAAACCTATGGTTTTTAACATAAAATTTTTCTAACTCCCACATGGTTTAACTATTAAAATAATATTAAATATCACTAAGTCAGTAAAGTTAAACCTCACCAACAAACTTAGGTAGTCATTCTAATAAAAGAATAATAAAATATTATTAAAATAATCTATCTACCATGATCATAATAAGCCTAAGTTTAACTAGCCAAATGAGACAAGGTATTAAAGTGTTATAAGTTATACATAAACCACTAATCCTTGGCTATGCTTATGATGATAGATGACACTAAAGAGAATACTAGAAGAAGGACCATCTAGACCATGGGATAAGTGGTCAAGAGGGGGAAGGGATTAGTAGCTACAATAGCCCCAAGAAGGAGAGGTAGAAACACATGCCACGAGACCTCTTTAAGAGGAGCCTGAAGTGGAATCTATTCGTTAGATTCCAATAGTGGAAACAGGTCATTCTAGATTAGACAAGGTACTAGGGCCTGGACCAAATTTGGAGGTCACCTTGACCAAGGTCTGCTTAAGACAATTCTTTCTAAAAATATCCAAAGTATGGTTCTCCAAGAACTTAACTTTGGTCCCTTCTTGAACATGGAATTAGAAGAGGTGAAGACTCAATTGTAAGGATCTCCCATGTGGCCTATCCTTCTAGTGGGGAGTGGTACATGGGAGAGACTTATCTCTTTTGGAATAACAGGTAACCTGGTGGCATAGTGAAGATCAAGGACATTAGCATGTACTATTTAGTCAAGGCCATTGTAGAGGCCCTTGGGTTACTAGATAGTGGGGTAACTTTGAAGGAGATCTATACGCAAGTGGATTTTGAAGTGAAAAAGGAATGGGTCCAATGGTGCTATGGAGTGGACCATAAGAAGTATGGTGCACTCAATAAGGTAGAGAGGGCCTATTTTAAGATGGCAGCCTACCACCTAAACCCAATAGTGAGACCAAGTAAGATCAAAGCCTTTTCTGCCCGTGCATGTGCCACTCTAAGCAAAAATTTCTTGGTCAACCGTCCACATCTTATCTTCTTAGATATTGAGAAGAGATTCAAAGAGAATGAGTGTGGGAGGAAGGCACTCCCATTTTCTTACCTGATCTAAAAAATTTGTAAAAGAGGAGGAATAGCTTGTTACACTAATGACATGATTCTTCATGATCCTACCACATCTTGCTAGGAGATGATGTAAAATAAAGCATACACCAAGTTGAAGAGGAACGACCACCACCACCATCACTTGCTCAAGAAATAATGTCAGAGGCTCATGTTGTAATTGAGCACATGCAAAAGCTTTGTAAGAAACTCTTGTAGCAACAATAGGAAGGACCAAATGGTGGGGAACCTTTAGTCTATCAGCTAGTGTTGAGTCACCTCAACAAAGTCATCGATACCATCAACTTTTTGGAGGAGACTATGCTACGGTTTTCCACACAATGAATGCAAGTGCTCATAGGATTGAATCTAAGTGCTTGAGAACCAACGATGTCCATCCCTAGATAACAAAAATTTCCAAAGAACTCTGGGAATGTCACCACTTTTTTAGTGTGATTGGAGGGTGGGTGAGGGAGCAACTATTCTGGTGATGCAAGATCATGGATAAGAAACAATGATAGAGGCAGTGGCTGATCACATTGCAAAAAACTTGAATGCTCCTATGGCCATCATGCCAGATGTTGTTATACTCAAAGATGTGTAGGTGTCAATAGGGGTAGGTAGTAGGAGGCTAATTGTAGCCCAACATGAGGAAGTGTTAATTGACTAGTGGGAACTAGGCAACCACTTTTAGAGATCTTTGATCTCCCAAGAAACATCATTGCTACTCAATTGAAGTTGTTGGAGATCAAGGGAAAGCTCCTCATTGGAAATACCCAACTTGAGACAACCATGAATGAAAATCAACAGTTGGCTGTTAAAGCTACAAAATTGAAAGCTTGCTTAGATGATCCCATCATTCTCAGCCAAGTAATTACACAAGATGAACCTTTCTTACATCTTTAGAACAAACTTAAAGAGGCCGAGAATGCAAAGGAGGCAGTGGTCTTCGACATGTCCTTATTGGAGGCCATGGCCTTCAACACTGACATGGACTTTTTGTAAGTTCACAAGAAAAACTTAACTCTGATCAAGGACATTCATCACCTACATAATATCAAAGCACAAAAGGATCAAATGGTTGAATTTTTGTGACAATAGCAAGAGAAACTTGCCAAGATAAACATGAACCTAAGGAGGTTGGCAGCCAAAAATTGAAATCTCTCAATAAAGAAAGTCCATGCCCTTCATCAAAAAGCAATCTTTGAGGTAGCTACCTAGAAGAATGAAGCCCTAAAATTTAAACATGTAAAGAATCATTACATGGGCTAGGTTGGCCTCCTCAAGGAGGTGAATGAAAAGGAGATTCAATTGATGAAGGAAAAAATGAATGAGGTCCTCCAATAACTCCAACAAAGATGCGATGTATGGTAATCAATCTTTGATGGATTGAATGCCTAAAACAAAGCAAAAATCTTTCTAAAGGAGTTGTAGATCGATGAGATGATAGAATACATGAAGCTTGCCAACCTTCATTATGCAAACTTGACAATGCTGATAGTAGGAAGGCCATGGTAAAAGTTGGAGAAATAGGTGGCCAGCTTGCACCTCCTTTATGAGGCTAAGTTAAAGCATCATAAGGACACAAAGCAAAAGCTAGAAATAATGAATGCAAATCTTGAAGTTCTTCAAAAGTAATTTACGAACCAGTGATCAATTGTTGAGAACCTAGCCAAAAGATGAATGACTACCAGGAACTATAAAACATTGTTAGGATGTTTGATGTCAAATGAAAACAATTCACAACTTGGTTTGTCAATGTTAAGAAGTTGTTCCTAGCAATGCCCTATTCGTGGGACATCCTTGTACCAATCCACATTGGTAATGATGTGTGAAATATGTATGACCCATAGAGTAAGGAGGAGAAGATGAAGGCATTGTTGGATGCCTTTCGCCTTCCACCAAAAGTAGCAGCTGCAATAGGGTAGCTGCAACCACCACCTCAACCTTAACCACCATGAGGACCAGAGGCTGGAAAAGGTCCTTTAGTGTCCCAGGAGCCTCTACCTCCTAGCACTATTTGATCTTCTCTTCATCTTCAACCATTAAAGGATTTCTAGCTTTTCAATTTTGCAAGGGTGTTTGATTTTGTTTTTCTAAACATCCATTTTTGTAATTATTGTAATTCTATACAATTAGACACTTAGAGTTAGTTAGTTTGTGGTTTCATGCCTTTTTAATTTTGTAAGAAAATTTTTTTCACTCAAGGATGATTTTTTAGTTAGTCATGAAGTATGATGAATTATATGTTGGGCTGCCTCTATGGGCATGTGTCAGTGCATCCTCGTTAATGCATGGGTTAATGCATCAACATAGTGTTTATCTCTACCTATATAAATGTGCATACCCACTACAGTTATGACACCATTGAGTTAGTAGCATAACAAAGTTCTTGTAGTTTATTCCCATAAGAGTTAGCATATTTTCTAAGTGCCCGTAATAGGACTTCAAGGATTGTATGGATCCTTATTTGAGCATCAATGTACCTAGATTCCTTGATGTGACAACAATAAAGATGAGATTCTAGAAGCTCCTTGTAACACTCAGAATAGATTAATTTTACTTTCATGCACTTTACATTCATGTTCTTAATTAATGAATATGCTTAATGATGAGTCATGAATTTGCTAGTTGTGATATCACTACCATGATATCCCAGTGGTTGTGATATCACAATCAGGATATCACAGCCGTGATATCGCATGGGCTGTGATATCACATCTGTTACGATATGGCGTACGTGATGTATCGTATGCGATATCGCATCCTTCCCACCGCCAGTTCTATAAATAAGAGGCAACTCTCCCTCATTTCACACCTTAGAATAAGAGTAGCGAAGCTCTGGTAGTTTGATCCCTCCAAAGATAGATTATTTTCCCGTGTTCACCTGCAATGTGGTGAATGTAATTGTACAACATCCTTTATTCGAGTGTGACGTACTTGGACATGCACATGACCGAAAATAAAGATCGAGATTACTTCATCATTGTAGCATTCACTTTGTTCTTTATTTGTTTATTTAATTATTATTTATTGTTTTCCTAATTAGTCTCTCTCGCCCTTATCTCCTAATAATGCGAAATGAGTATGACTTGATTACGAGCACTTAAGTGTGATTACTTGGTAACCCAGTGGCGTACCTAGGATCTATGCTTGGTAATCCCAATGGTAGTCATGCACGAAGTTCAAGATTTGTATGGATAATCAAGGAACAGATGCTCATCACACTTAGGCTAGATTATATTTTCTTACCCTTTCCCTCCTAGCTTAGCTTAGTTAATATTATCTTCCATTGCCTCAGGAGTAGCGTTAGATTAGGACACATCATACACCTCACTCTAGACTAAACCATACATGACAAATATAATACTAGTCTAGGTGGGAAGATAGCAAACTACAACCTATGGATAACTGTCTAGATGCCACAACTAGTCCATCTACGAAGTTTGACTGGATCGCGCATGAAAACGCTCGTATTCGTATGGTTGAGTGTAGGGGTACCTCGTCACTTATCATTGGCGTCATTGTTGGGGACGGTGCTAGTTATCTAGATTAGTTATATCATATAAGGTCACTATATAGGAATTAATGATATATCTCTTAAGAATAAGAATTAATTATAAAAAGTCACATACGAGTTCACACACAATTTCACAATCATGCCTCTCCTACAAGACTACAATAATGCCACACTTAGTGAGAAAATTCATTGGAGAACCGATGAATTATATGATAATGAAGATTGGAGTACACAATCTGAGGTGGGGGTTTCTTATAAACATGAACAAAAGCAACATCATCCCAACACACGAAAGCATAACTTACCCGATCATGATGAACCCCTACTGGCCACTACAAGCCTAACGCAAATACAAGAGGCTATTCGAATCTCACATAGGCATCATAAAGAGAGTTGTCTACCCAGGTTCGATTTAAACAACTTTCCTAAATTTTTAGAAGGCTATGACTTAGATCCACATCAACATTTACAAGCCTTATACGATGCCTGTACATGGAATAACATTGATAATAGGTGGAAAAAACATAAGCTCTTTCCTATGACACTCGTTGACCAAGAAAAAGTATGGTATCGATCATTAAAACCAAATTCAATACGACACTGGTCAACAATGGTAGAAGTATTTAATGAAAAATATCAAACCTATGCAAGAGTGTCAGCCTTGAGGAAACAAATCCAAGGATGGAAACAAGCACAACATGAACCCTTGGAAATGGCCTTAGAAAGATACTATGCATTATTAAACAACTATCCAGGCCATGGGTTTTCCGAGGAAAGGCTAATGTACCATATCATTGATGGGCTACATAATGAAATAATAGAGAACTTAGGAATGTATGCCCAAGGTCAACTATACGAACTATGAACTCATCAAATCCAGGAGCTTATTAAGCAGGTAGCAAAAGAAGAAGGAAAATTAGCTAGATGGGAGAGTGTTGAAAAACATCAACGGGACCAAAATCTCAACTTAACAAAGGTCCATAATCATAAAAAGGAGAAATCAACCAATCTCAAGGTGGAAACATCATCTTTGCCAATACAA
>MNCI01001727.1:489288-522937 GCA_015680685.1 Gnetum montanum | reverse complement strand
ATTCTAGAAACTCCTTGTAACACTCAGAATAGATTAATTTTACTTTCACGCACTTTAAATTCATGTTCTTAATTAATGAATATGCTTAAGTAATACACGTAAGTACTACCACCTTGAGCATATTGTTAACTCTTGGTAATCCTAGAAATGCTAGCACTTGGTACATCTAGTAGCCTAACACTTGGTAACCTAATAGCATCATAATGAGTTTAAGATATGTATAGAAGGTGGGCTCAAATACTTGTGTTAGGAAGTAGACTAAGGCATTAGATAGTTACTTAGATTAGTTTCCAATTAATAATTTTATTTTGAACTTAGAATTAATCAAATAAAATATAAAATTAATAAAAAACATGTACCTTGGCTCACACTTAATCATACAATTTCACCTATACAAGTAAAGCAAAGAAGACAGTGATAACGTCCTTAGGTCATTATCTTTGCTATTGGCATTTAGAGAGCTAAACTCCATGGAATTTAACCAGATCGCTAGTACAATGCTTGTGATTCATATGGTTGAGCATAGGATCTACTTGCCACTCATCAAACATCAAAGAGAAAGTATAAAGAAAAAGCCTAATGATTTTGGAATGTTTTTTTTTCAAGTTTTCATCCTTATAACTATTGGTGCATTTCTAGCCATTTCATGGAGTAGACTTTATAAGGTGTTAGTGTTGGTGGTAAATTATTCCCAAAAACAAAGAAGAGCTTAAGATTGAAAGGAGATTCCATGCTAAAAGAAGAGAGGGTTCCTAAGCTAAAGAGCTATGGAGGTATTAAAGCTTGAACAATGGTTTATGTTCCTTCAAGCATTTCTATATGCCTATGCAATAAGCTCGAAAAGATCCTTGGAATAATAGCTTTTGTGGATCATAAGATCTAGTTGAATAAGCAAGCTTAACTTATTACTTTAAAACAAAAGCTTTAGTTTTAGTTCCTTTTTGGCTTTAGGACATAAGCTATTATTCAATTAAAGTCCTAAAATTGCAAAAAGAATGAGATGAGCTATGCTAAGGCTACTGGAAGTAGAAACTATTTTAGCTATGAAAAACCTCGTGAGAAACAAGTTTCATTGCACTCAACTTTAAAACTAACACTTCCATTAGCTATAGTTTATTTCACTTTTGGTTCCACCATTAGCTCCTTATAATAATGATCTAGGATTATGAAGGTAGAGAGGGGTTAGAAAAGATATTTAAACTCTAAAAAATAAAGGAAAGGAAGCTTCATAAGCCATTATCAATGTATCCAGCTCATTATAGCAATTGAAAATTTTAGTTGCTGGAAGACTGAAAATCCCAGCCTAATAGCTTTAACCCTGAATCCCCAAGGCCTTCGAAAAATGGGATTCGAGGTACCCTAGATGATCAGGAAAATCACCTAGGAGCTTGGAAAATGTTAACAGGTTTAGAAAAAATTAGAAATGCAATACATATCTAAGAAAATAAATGCACATAATGAAAAAATAAATTAAAATTGCACACACAAAAAATTTAAACTTTATTACAGAATAAAGGGGATTCAAAAATGTGTACAAGAATGCCTAAGGAGGCAAAGGGGTTCACTTTGATGAGGGCTTGGAATCTATTGCTCCACATTATGGATGCTTCACAACTCCCAAAAATGTGAAACTTTGCTACAAACTTCATCAAATCTACAACTTTGGTGTTATAGGGGGTGTAAAAATGGCTAGGGGGGTTCCATACTGAGAGGATTTGAGAGGCTATGTTTTTGAAAGTTTGTAAGAGCTCTCAAGATGCCAAAAATGCCAAAGGGGGGAACTGCGAAAAAGTGTGGAACCCTAACATGGTGTTGGATGCTTAGTTTTATAGGGTTTTGGGCATAAATTTAGTAGCAAATTCTACTTGATTATTGTTGCAAATTGGTTACAAATTTCTACCACACTCAAGTTAGGTTGGTGTCCAAATTTGGGGGTTATCATATATGGTAGGTGTCATACCTCCATCATCATTCCATTTACTAAAAATAGTAATGGAGGTACAACATACACCCTAGGGGGAATCACATCCATGATGGAGGGATGACATCCACACTGGGGGTAGATCTTCCATGCTAGGGGTAGATCTTCCATGCTAGGGGCAGATCTTCCATGTTGGGGGTAGATCTTCCATGTTGGGGGGATGGAATCCCCACTAGGGATAGATCATCCATGTTGGGGGTGGATCTTCCACATTGGGGGTAGATCTTCCACACTAGGGGTATGGCATCCACGTTGGGGGTAGATCTTCCTTGTTGGGGGCAGATCTTTTATGTTAGGTATAGATCTTCCATGCTAGGTGCAGATCTTCCACGTTGGGGGGATGGCATTCACACTAGGAGTAGGTGAGATCTACCCCCCTCAAGTGTTTCTAGTGTAGAAAATGTTATAGCCCCCATAAAACCCATCAAAATGTCATTTTTGGCAACCCAAAAGGTATGTTAAACAACACCCACCATCCCCCCACTGCCCCAAAGCCTAAATATATACATTACGTTGCTTTTCTCCACTTAGGGGATGAGGCTTTACCCACTCATGAGGCATTTTTCAGTCCCAAAAGTATGAAGTATGTGAATTTACCCCTCATGGGTTATAATATTCACATTTACAATGAAGTATAACCTTAAGTTTCATTGGGAGAGGGCTAAAAAGATTAAAAAATGTAATTTTGGTGGTGTTTTACTTATTAGGAGTGTTATGAGCACAATGGCTTGAAGAATAGCATGGCACAAATATGTTAGCCTCAAAAGTTATTTCAATCAAGCTCTGGTATGGAAAATTTAGATAAATAATGAAAAGTCTAACTTGCAATATTGCATGTAATAAGGTCCAAAAACATATCATAAGCTTTGTGGAACTGGTTCAATAAAGAGCTTTTGGGTGTTTGCAAATTCTCATTTGGATGAGATTCATCCATTTAGGTGCTTAAATGCTCATCTTGATCTTTTGGCACCACATTATCTTTGCTACATATTAGCTTTCCACATCATCTTCTCTTCACATTAGCACAATATCGAGCTTATTCATAAGAATTATTTTGGTTGTTACAAACCCATTCTACCACATGGCAAGATACCACGTTAACATCTACATTGAACTCATTTTTCATATCTAGATGAGTTTTTGACCTCTGCCATTTCATCTTCTATCCATGTTAGCATGATATCGACATGACATTAGTAGTGCCACATTGGTAACTCGAGGAGTCACATTTTTCATTTAGATGGATTTTGCTTCATCTGCCACATCATCTTCTACAAATGTTAGCATTACATCAACATGAGGCCAAGTTAACATACCATATTAGCATTGCCATGTCAACTTCTATTATGTCATCATAATGTCAACAAGCTACCACATTAGCTTCTAGAGGTGGCTTGTAAGGATGATTACTAGCTCAAAGAATCCATTCTATCACATCCACATATACCACATTAGCTCATAGAACTAGGTCAAGAAGTAGAAATTCAACCCTACAAGGTCACTTTGCCATGTCATTTGTGCCATGATGACTTTGCTACTTTAGCTTCCTACCATGTTAGCTCTTTAAGCTAATTTAAAGGGTAAAATTTCTCATCTACAAACCAAATCTACCATGTAAGATTTGATAGATCAATGCATGCTATGATAGGAGCAGTGATGTCATCATTACATCAACACTATGCCATGTCAGCATGCATAGCCATTTTTTGAAGATAAAATTCAGCTTTGTGCAATAGCTCTGCCACCTTAGCATTGCACCACGTCATCATTGTTATATCAATAGCCTACCACATCAACACATAGAGTTCATTCATGAGGCCACATTCTAGCCTCATTAAAGAGCACATGGGCCTCAATGCATTGAATCAAATCATAAAAATTCATTCTATCACAAGAAGTTACTTAAAAATTAGAAATGAAATAACTTTAAAACTAAATTCAATGAGCCATGCTCTCTTAAGAGAATGTGGTTATCACTGAAGGAGTTCAAAATGTGGAGGATTTGTAGGATAGTTATCCAACATCGTATATGAATAGAACACTTGGCTACTATAGCATTTAATTTCTATGGTAGTTGTTACTAAATTCCCGTAGTGGTCGTAACTAATTTTAATTTCTCATGATGTTGTAACTACCAAGAAGCCACTATAAAAAGATCTTCATGGGTAGAATGAAAAGGGGAGAAGCTTAGAAGAAGTATGGAAGATTACTTGTAAGAATGGCTTGCTAATTTCATTGTTAATTTAGCTAATCTATTTAAAATCTTATGAGTTCTTTTCTTCTCATTTTATCTTAGTTACTTAGCTAATAGTTTAGATAGTACTGTGCTTGGCATTTAATTTTGGAATTTTTTGATTGCTCTTATAATTCTAATTTTGTGCAATTCTATACTTCTATTTTTTTGCCATGTAAGAGCTTTTATTTTTCTTTTGAAAAGCATCTTAAGCAATTTAATAGTAATGTATTTACAAAATTGCTTCTTTGAGTCTAGAGGGTCTAGAAAATATTTGATATTTTGAGCTAACTTGAAATAACTTTAATTTTAAGGTTTTCCCTCATGTTCAACCTTGAAATTATTAAATCTTTTCTAATAGATTTGTTATTGCAATTCTTGACAACTATTAACTAACACTATAATAGCTTGTATTTTGTCTTTTAAAAAGCATGTTGGTAGTTTAGTAGAAGTGTTTTTTCTAAAATTTCTTATTGATATTAGAGGGTTTGGACAACTGGTAACACTTCATGTTGAATTGGAATAATTTTATGTTGATGTGTTTCCTCATGTTTAATTTATCTCACTTAAATGTTTGAGATTCAACAAAAATTTACTTTCTCTCTTCTTTTTTTATTAAAATCCATTACATCTTGCTCTATTTCTATTTTTCTTGTAGATCTTTCTCTTTGAGGAAAACTAGGAGGAGATTTCTGTAGAATTGTGCTTAAGCATTTTAGTGAAATATTATTTGTTTTAAGCAATATCCTATAGAGACTATATAGACTAAGTGACTTGACAAAATAGGAATCTTTAATGACTCAAAGTATTCAACAAGGTTAGCTAAATTTCTGTTATAATAGCCGATTACAATTTCATACATAGACCCAGGTATTTCAACATTCATGACTACAAACATACATTTATGTTTAGTTTGCTCTATTACCATTGAGTTTATTTGGAGGTATTTGGGCCTTGGTGTTTCCAAAGACAAGAAAACATCTAAACTCAAGTTTGAAGAAACACCTTCGTTTCTTGTGATTCCAGTCATGAGACAGAAGTAAATGTTGGTGGTCTCGAATGTTCAACAATAATAACCAATCCCAGAAAACCTTCCCTTTAGGGTAGGAAAAGCATTAGGACTTGCCCTTATTCAAAATAACCCTCATGAGTTTTTTCTTCTTACTTAATAATTTACTGTAAAGAAAAGAAGAAAACTCTCTCTAAACACAAAAGAATATATTAATTAGAAATAAAGAATAAATAGCAACAAAAGCTAAAAGCTTTCCATAATTAATCCTCAAAAAAACTATAGAAAATAAATTAATTGTTCATCTTTTACTATGAATTTTTTTGCTTGTAGCTGAAAGGTAACATTCTTAAGAATCTAATGCTTAACTCTTAAAGAGAGGCTATAGTTATGTTCTTACTACTAGAAACTAACTACACATTAAAACTTTCAAATAGAGTAGAAAAAAATGAGTCAAAGATATTTCTAGATATAACAAAAGGAAGTAGATAAAGCAAGATAATCACCAAGAATGACTTCATTGATACTTGGTTAAAAGTTATTACAAATTCTATATGTCCATTTCTAAGTATGTTGAGTAACAGGAAACTAAAAAAACATGAGAAAATGAGTCTTCACTTCTACAAAGAGGAAATTGAGGAGAAATATTTCTTATATATTTAAAACAAGTGCCGATAGGAAGACCCTAATGAATAAGATACCATTAAAAAATAAAATTTTAGAAAATGTAGGAGCTCTCCAAATATCTTTCATTTTCCTCATCCAAAAATGTCATAATAATTTCCTTTTCTAGGCCTTATTGAATTTTTTATGAATAAAATTATTATTTATAGTAATCTCACAAAAAAATTTAAAATTAAAAGGAAAAGAAAGAGATCTACTATGTATCCAAAAAATATCTAGAAAAGACTCCTTCAAACTATTATCAACTTTAAATAAATTCTCAAGACTAGAAATTAAATTTTTAAAATTAATTTTTCTCTTTTTATTCAAACCTTTAGAAGATAGAAGTTTCATTCCATGTAATTCATCTCTCATGCATACATAAACAAAAAACTATACTGATACCAAATTTTCTCTAAGAAATACATAATCTAGATGAATTTGTAGCTCAAGCTCCTTCCTTAAAAGAAAGTCACTATGAGCGGATTTGCTTAAGCATATTTCCTAAAATTATAATATAGTTGTAATTCCAATATTTACTAACCTTACATCATTCTTGTAAAATTTTCTTAAGAATTGGAAAACCAAGAATACAAATGGCCTAAGGAAAAAAAAAGGTAGTAAAGAAAGTTATTAAAAGACCAACTATTATCATTCTTTTTCTTACATAACTTTGTTTCTTAAAAGGAGCATCCAAACATTATTTCCATTAATACATCTTATAGTCCACTTTATTGTAAGGGAAATATTTGGTTATAATAACTAATTAGGCTAAGTCCTTCATCTTTCTTGCTACTAGTGCCAATTTGTTAAGCAACTCTAGAAAAACCTTTTCTATGTTATTTACCATACCAATGAAAGTACTAGATAATATAATCAATTCTATCATAAGAAGTTTCAGAAAGAGACCAATAACTAGAGTAACAAACATGACTTTATTAAAGCATTTTCTTGATAACTAAGGTTTTCCAAACAATGGTAAGCTTTTTGCTTTTTTTATATTTATCAATCTTCTTTTCAATTTTGTCAATTACACAATTCTAGAAAATAGTAAGATTAGACTAAAAATAAAATGGTATATCTAAAATTTTGAAGATAGAATCTTTCTTCAAGATTTTCCAAGGCTTTAGAGTAACCTAATCATCAATATTGACATTACAATGAATAGCATATTTTTTCCAATTAACACGAGAGCCAAATGACATGTAGTAATCCTCCACTCTAGCTAAAAGAGTATTGATATATTGCAAAGAATTGTTAATCATATAAAAAATCATCTACAAAGTGCATGTTATGCAATTGTGTACCTTTATTATTAATTAAAATTCCCTTAATGATATTTCTTTGTCAATTATACTACAAATTATGTGAAAGAAATTCTACAACAATAATAAAAAGATTGGGAGTTAGAGGAAAACCTTTACAAACTGACCACTAAGAGAAAAGAAGGAACTCAATACAAAATTAGTAGTAACTTAAGCATTATCATTAGTGAGTAGGAAATGGATAAGACAAATAAAATAATAATCAAATCTTAATTTATAGAGACAATAAATAACAAAATTCCATTCAATCTTATCATAAGCTTTATCATAATCTAACTTAACAAAAGTGATGTCCTAGTAAGTCTTAAAAGCCAAGTACATTTCTTTTCAAGCTATAGCAACATTACTTAGGATATGTCTACCTTTAACAAAACTAGTTTGTTCATGTTTTATGATATCTATTGTAACCTTATAAATTTGACAAGCCATGCATTTAGCTAAAATTTTTTAGGTGTTGTTATAAAGAGTAATAGACCTACAATTACCAATATGTTGAAGATCTTTGTTCATAGGAACAAAACAAATCACACCTTTATTAATCCTATTACTAAGAGAAAATTTTTCACAAGCTTATTGGAAAACATGAAAGACATCATTTCCAATAATGTCCTCATGCTTCTTAAATAATTTAATTGGAAAACCATCAAATCTTAGAGCTTCACCATTTGCTAAAATAAAAATAGTTGTTTTGATTTCTTCCATTATAATTTCTAATTCAAGAATACTTCAATGTATTTTTGTTATAAGATGATGAATATGCGTACTAGAGGCATGGAAGGATTTCTTGCTAAAAACTTCAAAAGAAAATTGATTTACCAAAAAACTAGTAATAGTTTTAAAATTATAAAAGTAAATCATTTATATAAAGTGTTTCTAGTTTAGGTACTTAATCCTTTCCTTTTAGAAATTTAAAAAATTCCTTGTAAGGTTTTATCTTTAATTTTTAGCCAACTAATATGACTTTTTGTAAGAACACTTTTAGCTTCAAAAGCATTCCAACAATGTTTAGCATAATGAGCTTTAGTCAAGGATTTTTAAGTTTTAAAATCAAAGGGATTCTTATCTCAAAGAATTCACATTTGCTTGATAATTTTTACAAGATCTTCTTTAACTTGATGCTTACACTTCGCAAATTTCTTTACAAACCATCTAGCATAATTTCTACCTCCACAAGTATTTCATTGTCACAAATCAATCTAATCAATATCATTAGTAGGTTTTCCCCTACATTTTATAAATACTTCAAAACATTTTTCCCACTAGATCCTATGAACATATTATTAATCTTAATGCATCATTAATGTAGAAGAAATGTAAATAAGAAAATGGTAGTAGTAGAAAGTAATAGGAATTAACAAAATGACTTTAATGTAAACAACATAATTTCCTAGAAAAAATTCAATAATAGTTTCAGCTACTAACAAGCCTCACCAAGCTTAAATCAAGCTTACACATGAGGAAAAGACTGCAACTTGAACTATGTTTTGCATACCTTGATTTATGATGTTGTGATGTCTAAGACCACCTAAGCATCCACTAATATAGGGGGCATAATGTCATGCTTTGGGTAAAAGCCAAATTATGGAGTTATAATCCAAAATTAATCATGGCCAAATTTGGTGTTAATGGTTACATATTTTTTTTTATCATATTACATTGGTTTTTGTTATTTTCATCCAACATGCTAAGAATAATTGCTAACATGGTAATTGTTACAAAGTTAATGTGTTTTATACTTAAAATTAACAACACACCTTATATTTCTCTAACTTCTTATTTATTTTAAGGCATTACAGCTAGGAATAACTATTACATTTGATAATTTATCAATCCAAGTGCTTTTTTTTTCACTAGTTCAACTTGTTCATGGGAATTGCCTTAATTAACATGAGCACTGGATATTCCAATGTAGGAACCTTTACTAGAGAAATCCTTCCTTTTTAAATATGATCTCAAATTAAATGAAAATTTATCTTAATGTGGTTTGTCCTTGCATGGAACCTAGGATTCTTCAACAAAAATATAACACTTTGATTATCATAAGAGATTTTTACTTTCTTTTGGTCTTCCCTAAAAGCAAGGTATATAGAGACATCTTTGCTTGCTTGATAAGTTTCTATATACCATGCTTTTATTATCAATAATGCAACAAAACTTTGTCTCTTTCTTATCCAACTAAGTGCACCTATGTTTATTTTAAAAACATATCCACTTATTGATTTTTGATGATCTAGATTAGCTCCTTAATCTACATTCAAAAAGCCATGTAATCCAAAGGAACTTTTGACATAAGAGATGGCAAATTAATAGTACCTTGAAGATACCTAAGAACTACTTTAATAGCCATCCAATATTCTTTACTGGGATTAGACATAAAACTACTTATGACGCTCACTGGATATATAATATCAAGCCTAATACAAACCACTGTGTGCATGAGGTTGCCTATAGCATATGGAATTTTATTCATTTTCTCCATTTCTTCATCTATTCCAAATCATTACTCCATGGATATTTTTATGTCCATAGACAATGGAGTGTTTTTCGAATTACAATCCTACATATTATTTTTTTTCTAAAATTTTATTAACATATGCAAGTTGACCAAGCCATAGCTTTTAGCCTTTTAATCTCTTTTAATTTCTATGTCTAATATTTTTCTTGCAACTCCCATATCCTTCATCTCAAAGTGAGAGGATAGTTGATATTTTATCTTAATAATCTCTTGCATATTATCTACTACTATTAACATATCATCAACATACAATGGTAGTATCAAAAAGGTTTGTGAATCTTTCTTTAGTTAAATACAAGAGTCACTATTAACCCTTACAAAACCAAACTTTATCATGCAAGAATCAAATGTCTTATTCCACATCCTAAGGGATTTTTTCAACCCATAAAATAANCTATCTTAAAAATGAAAATTAGTATTAAAACAAATTTTAACATGACGATACCAAAAATCAAATGTGCACAAACATAAGCAAAGTAGGCCCAAATAGACAATAGAACTCCATAAAAATGGATATATTTAGAGAAAAGTTTATAATAATACTTTTTTAAAACAAATTTGGAGATGAGAAAATAGAAAATGATATGCCAAAGTTCATAACTTTATCATATATTCAAATTGTATCATTGTAGAAAAAATTAAAAAAAAAAGGAAAATAACACATACAATCTAATAAAGAAAAACTAATAATTAGCTCAAAATTGAGCTTCTAATATTCTACATCATTACAACTTCCTATTACAATTTAACAGCCCAAACCTCTAAGAGATAGACCTCCTTTAGTAGGTCCTTGCCTTGGGCCCTCTTTTCCTTTAGTAGTTCAACAAAAAATTCTCTATTTAAATACAATTCTAAATTGAGTTCTTCCTCCTTCATCTAGAGTGATTTAAAAAAATTCAAATACTATTTAATCATCTTCAAATACTAAATTCACATATCATGCAAAGATAAAAATTTTTGCTAGAAAACAAGAAAACTATCTTTAATTAATTTATCAAAAGATTACAGCAAGGTTCTCAAAATCTACAAACATCCAAAACCTATCACACTCGAATGATATTGAAGAGCATGAGGCTCGACAACCATACAATGGTTGTTCTCAATGAAAGACACAACTGATAGAGAGATTTCCCCATAGCCTAGAAATGAGATCTCAACTTTCAAACAAGATTAGAACACACAAGTTTACACAATTAATTGTGAATTTGAAACCTCTATGCCCTCACTCCATGTGCTCTTCCACACCTTGCCCAATCTCATCTCCTCTCTCTCTCTCTCTCTCTCTCTCTCTCTCTCTCTCTCTAACATTCATTTTCCCTAACAATTATAAATTATATCAATATTTATGAATAGATGACAAGACATTTGGAAACCTTGCCTCAACTCATCTTGATGTTCTTCAAATGTTTCCATGGCCTTCTCACCTTTTCCTTGATTGTTTCCATTCTTTTTCAATGTACCTTGACTATTTTTCAAATTAAGGCAAGCAATTTTAAAAGTTTCCTTGGTCATCGAGATCATCATTGGCCTTGTTGGCTCATCTCCCATGAAAACATAACTTTTGATAAAGATGTCTATTATTTTTGGGAGATGTCTCCTTTTAAGCTAATACATCTCCTCCATGGCAATATGTCTTGCTCATGAGATCTTTTGTTTTGAGGAGATGTCTTTCTCAAGATGTCTCTCAGTTTGGGAAGATGTCTTCCCTAAGACATCTCCTTTCAAATCAAAATGTCTTCCTCAAGACATCTCCTCTTAGGACAAGATGTCTTCTTAGAGACATCAAAAAAGTCAACAAGATGTTTCCTCTACAATCAAAACATCTTTTGTCATTCCCAAGTCTCAACCAAGATGTCTTCTTGCCTTCTAAGACATTGCTACAAAGTCCAAAGACTAAAAATCACACATGTAGGGAAGAACAAAAGGAATTGGAAGAGGTGTCCCTACATTAACTCTTCCATCCACTTAGGTGAACAATAGATTAGTAATCAAAATGATCTGCCACTCATGAAGTTTGATCTCATAGATTCATACAGCATCATTCATATACTAATCTTTCTAATAAATAAAGTACTCATGCCTCTTTACTCCCTGAGTACTAGAAGATTTCCTCGACTTGATTACAATTACCTTCCTCTCCATTAAAGGCTTGGACTGATCAATAGCCCTCTCAACTCATCGATGCTACCTTGTATGGCCTTCATCAGCTAGTCCATGATGGTGCACAAGATTTGAAACATTAAACACAAAAGACATGCCAAGATCATTTCGTAAATCAATCTTAAAAGCATCATCATTTATCTCAACCTTGATTTTGAAAGGTCCCATGTTCTTGGCTTTTAATTTGTAGATGTTAACACCTTTCAACTACTTCTTCTTTAAGTGTACCCAAACCAAGTCACCTACAAAAAAATTAGGCTTCCATTTACCCTCATTCCTTTATAGGACTTTTTTTAAGCCTTCTTCTCAAGATTTAATTTTACTCGTGCATGCAGATTCCTCATCTCTTGCATATAATTAACACTAAGTTGAGCTTCACCTTCAAAGCTCTTCAAAGTATCCACTATCTTTGGAAAAACCCATAGTTCACCTCAAATGGGCTTTTGCCAATACTAATATGAAAAGAATTACTATATGAAAACTCATCATGACACAATAAGTTTTTCCACCTATTTGAATGTTCATCACATAAACATCCCAATATGTTTAGCAAGGATTTATTCACCACGTCCATTTGACCATCAAATTGTAAATGATATGAACTAGAAAAATTTTAACTTTGTCCCTAAAATTTTCCAGAGGAACCTCCAAAAATGACTTGTAAATTTGAAGTCTTTGTAACTAACAATATTCAAAGGAATTCATGCAACTTCATAACATGTTGGAGAAACAGATTCGTAACATGAGAAGCATCACTCATCTTCTTACATGGAATAAAATGTGCCATCTTAGAGAATATATCTACAACAACAAAAATTTCATCATTTCCACTTTTTGTTTTTGGAATACCACTCACAAAATCCATAGACATACTTTTCCATGGACCTTTGGGAATTGATAAAGACATATAATATCTATCCATTTCTTTACCTCCTTTGAACTTCTAACTATTGTTACGTTTATGCCATTCTATGAAGTAGCAANAAATCTAAGGATACTTCCTCTTGATCATAGAAAATATTTTATATGGTAAAACCCATGAGAATTTGCTAGTGTACTATTTTAGAGGATGACAATGATTCAATGACCTATAGCATTTGCATCTTTACATGTTAAGTAACTAGAAGTTTTAAAATCAATTAGGGTACACACTAATCTAGTGTTTACCTTTATAGATTTCATAATTAAGCCAGAACATCATAATTTTGTTCCAAATTCAATCACTAAAAGTATTGTTTCTACCAATGGTCAAAATAATGTATAGTATTGAGGTAGAGATTAATCGAATATGTTTCAACAATAAAATCCCTAGAATGAGTAGAGCAAAAGTTTCACAAATGCTCATAGGAAGTTTCATCAAAATTGAATGAATTGAATTAATAGTTAGACTATTTCAAAAGTAAAATTTTTATCAAACATTGGGTAGCCTTGTTGCACGTTGGAAAAATTCTAGTAATATTCTACAAGGAAAAACCTATAGAAAGGCAAAAGAAAAATCCCAACAGACTCATCGTGGAGGCCCTACCTCATGAGCATGTTGTAAGCAAGAAGAAAAGAAACTTGACTTAGGTGTCGAATTCTACAACTACAACTTGTCTCTACACCATTCAACACCTAATGATAAATTTGAACGTGTATGCCTTTGGTGGAGAAGACTCATGTGGAAACAAGTGCAATGGACACAATTGTGGCAACTATAGTAGAATTAAAAACCTTTTAAGTGCCACAACCCATCATAATGATGGCCATTTTTAATGCCCTAACGACTGCACTAGCACTACCATCGACATTCTTCCTCTTGCGTGGAGCACGGGCAGCATTAGAGATAGGGTTTCTTATAGAACCAAAGCATTAGATCATGTTTTCTTGGGCAACACACCTTTAATGGTTGCAACTAAAATAACAGCCAAGCCATACCTAGAGACATCCATCAACAACAAGAGCAATAGAGATTGCATGTGAAAGGAATGGCTAGCCGATGCCAACAATGTAGTAGATCGTGAAGCATGGGAAGGGTTTCTACTCATGAGGACAACACAATATTCCAAGTGTATGCACAAAAAATGAACACCTGTAGCAAAGAAAGCTTCACAAAGAAAAAAATACGAAACATGCAATAAAATTTTTAAAATGCAAGGAACACTCATTAGGAATGTGGCATAAGCTAAATGTTATTATTTTCAAAAGGGCATTTCCTTTATCATCGGCCAAACTATAATATTAATATAATCATGAAGGTATAATATGGAATTTAACAATAATTTACAATTAAATGAATATAAAGGAAAAAAAATTATAAAGGAAAAAAAGAGATTATTGTGTAGGACACTTGCAAAACATAGCTTATATTTTTCCTAGATATTTGTAATACCCTTAACCCCTCATGATTATTGTAACTACCCTAAGGTCACTATAAAAAGACCTTCTAAGGTAGTAGGAAAGCAGGGGGTGGGGGGTTGGGTGGTTGGTTTGTGGAGGTGAATTTGAAAAAAGACAATAAAAGATTATTTGTAAGATGACTTGCTAAAGACATCAAGTTGACTACTTTGTTTTAATCCTGTGAGTTCATTCTTTCCCATTTTGTTTTAGTTACTTAGCTAATGGTTTAGATAGTATTGTGCTTGGCATTTAATCATGGGATTTGTTCTAGGTTGCTTTTATAGCTCTATTTTGTGCCAAATTAAACTCCTATTAAGATTTTACATAGAATAACTTATGTTGTTGAAAAGCCTCAAGAGCAATTTAATATTAATGTCTTAGTAAAATTTCCTATTTTGAGCATAGCATACCTAGGAAAATATTTGGTATTTTGAGACAACTAAAATAGCTTCATTGTTTTAAACTACATTGCCTTTGTATTTCAATCCTAAAATTGTCAATTTTTTTCAAGGCACTATTGAATGTAATCTTTGATAACTATTGACTGGCCAAAATAGAGACTCGCACTTTGTTATTTATGTTACAATTTTTGGTAGTATACTAAGAGTGTCTTTATGAAATTGCTTGTTGAATTCAGAAGGTTTGGATAATTCGTAGTTATTGAATTAGGAATAGCTTTATTGTGAAGTGTTTCCTCATATCAATTTATCTTACTTAAATATTTGAGATTTCATGCAAATCTACTTTCTTTTCTTTGTCTTTCTAAGTCCATTGAACCTTGCTCTCTTTCTAGTTTTCTTATGGAACTTTCTCTCTAGGGGAAATTAGGAGTAGATTGGTAGAATTTTGCTCAAACATTTTTAGAAAATTTTATTTGTTACAAGTAATGTACTATAGGGACTGTAGAGACTAAGTGATTGAATAAAATAGGAATCTTCAACAACTCACAGAGTTAGTTAAATTTCTTTTGTGATAGTCGATTACAATTTCATACATAATCTAACAATTCCAACATTCACAACAGCAAACACATACTCACATTTAGAACATTTCATAACTAATAAGTTTCTTTGGAGGTATGTGGACCTTGGTGTTGCCAGAGACTAGTAAGCACCTAAACCCTGTATGGATTCGTTGGTAGTCTAGTCTCAAATGATCACCAACAATTCTTTTGGTGCTAGAAGGAGGGCTTGAAAATTTTTCCTCTAAGTTCATAAGCCTGATAGTCCTAGCACATCAACAATTCTTTGTTTCTATGAGGGTTTATGAAATTAGCTACTATTTTCAAGTTAATGACTGAACAGACTAATAGTTTGGAAGATTTCAAAGGTTCCAAAGAAATTCTTGATTATAAGACTAATTATTCATTAGAAGAAAAATAGAAGAAGGTCCTTGAGTTTGAAACAAGTAATTGAGTAAAGACTAGAAGGATAAAGAAATCACCCCTTCTATTTGGTTTATTACTCGATAAGAGAAGATCAAAGAAATATAAGAGTTCAACAATCAAAAGGAATTCTGATAGGATGGTGAATCCTTGGCAAAGAGTTATACCATTAGGATTTCAAAACTACATTGATATTCCTAAGGTAGTTTACACATATTTTCCTAAGCCATTTATTCTTGGAAAAGCCTACTTAGCTAAAGAATACATTCACTTATTTAAGTTAGCTTTAGCTCATGCTAATGTTCAACATCAAGATCAAGCTTGTAGATTGTTTATAGAAAGTTTAAAGGATATGTCTCAGATTTGGCATTCAAACTTGTGAAGCAACACTATCACAAGTTGAAATGATATGAGAAATCTTTTCTTGGCCTAGTTTGGCAATTAATTGGATCAACAATAGTTGTATTGTGGACTAGTATAAGCTAAACAAGGAGTTAAAGAGTCAATTAGAGATTTCAATATTAAGTTTCAACAAATTTGTAGGCCCTTTCAAAGACAATCTAGAACATCAAATAAAATGCTTAGAGATACTTATCTTAAGGCTTTGAATCCCAATATTTCAATTTGATTAAGGAGAAATCCAAACTTGATAACATTGAATGACTACTTTAGTGAAGCTATATAGTTAGAAAAATAACTGAACTTAAACAATGAAGAGATTATCACAACTTAAAAAAGAGAAGAGAAAATGGTGATTTGTATGCAAGATTTTGCTCAACTTAAAGCATTACCAGGTCCATCCTATATAAAGATGGATCAAGGGTTAGAAAATAGAAAATCTAAAAAGGGATAGTTAATGAAAGATTTATCCAACAAAGTAGCATAACTAGAAAAACCTTTGGCAAGAGTTAAAGTCAAGGGTGAAAAGAAAAAATAGAAATTATAAGCATCAAGAGACTAAGTTAGTAAAAGATGAGGATGAAAATGATCTTATTATGTCTAACTTTCTTGATATTGAAATAATGAGTTATCTAGTGTTCATTATGTAAGCAAATCTTCTAACAATGGATTTAGTAATACTTCCTCATTAAGTTTTGAAGAAAATATATCATTAAATGAAAAGTGTAATAATAATGAGTAAAATGGATATAATCTTTGATAAAAAGAAAGATTAACTACTCCCAAGCCTCCAAATGCCATTTCTAATCCATCTACTAAGAGAAAAATTTTTGAACCAAGTAGAAGAGAGAAGAATAAAAGTAAAGAAGATCAAGTAGAACAAACTAATTAAAATCAATCTTTTAATAAATGGATGAAGAAACCATGCTTTTATGGAGATGTAGAATATGATTTAATTGAAGATCTCAAACATGTTAGGGAAAATATTAACATATATCAATTGTTATAGATTGGAGATTAGCATAGAAAAGCTTTAGAGTTGATTAAGGGTAAAAAGAGAATTGGAGATTCAGAGTTAAGCTACANGTCCAAGTGGATAAAAGTAGAGTGAATATTGTGGGTTAGTTACCTAATATTTTACTAGAAACTGCTTCTAAACCCTGTATCAAAAGTAGAGTAACTATTCAAGTGGTAGACATACCAGATTCACATAGTCTTTTTTTGAGTAGAAGTTGGAGTAAAAATTTCTCTTGTTACATATCAATAGATTACTCTCATATGTGGCTACCTTGGAAATGAGATCCAAATCAAATATACATATATAGTAAGCCTTTGATGAGTGAAAACATTATTTCAAATGGAAAGAACAAAGTTATGGAAACAAAAGCTTTTGAAACCAGAATTTGCATACTTCAAGAAGTTAATTTGGAAAAAGAGAAATATCAAGATAAGAGCATATGGGAACTATAATTTGATGGTTCTTATAACTCCAAAGGTGTAGGAGGTAGGATAGTTTTACTAAAGGATGATTTCCCATAAAATATTCAAGGCAATTCATCTATCTTTCTCTTGTACTAATAATAAGGCTGAATATGAAGCTTTGAGTATTGGAATTAAAATAGCATTGGAAAATGGAATTAAAGTAATCACCATAAAAGGAGACTCAAGATTTGTAGTTTGTGAATAGATTAAAGGTAATTGTGTAGTAAAAGGTTCATTCTTGTGTTCATATAAATAGATTGTTTGCAAAATGCTATGTTAGTTTCATCACTACCAAATAAAACATATAGGTAGAGAGGATAATTATATAGTAAATGATTTAGCAAAATTAGCATCATCATTAGATGTGAAAAGAATAGAAAGTTATGAAGTAATGATTAAGAATGAACATCAACCATCCATACCAAATAACATACAACATTTACAAGTATTTGAATATGATGAACAATTGCTTAGATTCTTAAGGAATAAACAATAATTCAAAGGTCAAATTATACTTGAAACAAAGTCAAGGTTTAAGGAAAATTCTATTTCCAAGAAGATGATTTATTATAAACATGAGTTTAGCAAAAATTTGCTTATTGGAAAAGATATACAAAATCTAAATGATCAAGCTTTTGAAGCATTAAATCATGGATCTACTAAAATACCAAGGATGTTAAATGTCACAAAGGAAAAGGATTAAGTTTTCAAGTAAAATTTATCATCACTATTGCAGAAAAATTTGAAAAATATTGCTTAGTATTATGATCTTAAAAATTTTAGACCAAATGTGATGACACATAAAATTTCTTTGATAGATGGTTGTAGGACAATTAAGCAAAAACTAAGGAAATTCAATCCATCATTTAAACCATCCATGGAAGCTAAGATCAAGAAATTATTACAAGCCCAAATCATATATCCAGTCTAATATTCAACATGTCTTGCTAACCTTATTCCAATTCCAATAATGATGAGTCACTTTCGATTGGCTATGTCAACGAAGCCTCATTGACACGGCCTCGTCGACTGGGCCTTGTTGACGAGGCCTAGTCGATGCATCTTATCATGCGTCGACGAGGCCCCATCAATGCAATGTTAGTTTTCAACTATAAATACACACATACCAACTGCATTTATGGCATAATAGATTGATGTTGCAGCAAAACTCTTATAATTTTTCCATTTCAAAGTTAGAATTTTTTCCTTAAGTGCCCACAGCAAGAGTCATTGAGTGTATGGATCTTTATTCGAGCCTTGTTGTACCTGAGCACAACAGTGTGTGCAACAATAAAGATGAGCTTTCTAATAAACCTTGCAGCACTTTGGATAGATTAGCTATTTTATTTATGTATTTAATGTTCTCAATTATTTATTAAATGTTTTCAAAAATTTAAGTTAATAAAGTAATTAAGCCAAATACATTAAACACATAAGTATGACCACTTCGAACGTAACACGTATTCGCTTGGTAATCCCAGCAGCATTATTGCTTGGTATGCCTAGTAGCATAGTGCTTGGTCACCCAGCAGTTAATACGTGAGGTCAAGATGCATACAGAAAGTGGGATTGGATGCTTATGTTAGGATTAGTTAGATGCTAGTTACTTAGTTAATTTAAATTAGTTAATCCAACCAATTTTATCTTCCTTTGAACACCAAAATCATAAAATACAAAATGATAAAAATCATATGCCTCAGTTACACTTAACCATACCAATGTACATCACAATTGTAATTGGGAAGACAATGATTGTCCTTAAGGCAATATTCACTTCCTAGAGGACTAGTACACTAGAAACAATAAAGTCCATAGAATTCAACCAGATCACACCTGAACGCTTTGTGATTCGTATGGTTGGGCATAAGGGTACCTCATCGCTTATCATTGATGCCATTGTTGGGGACTTTGTTTGTTGAAACATGTACTATTTAGGTTTAAGTTATTACCATTAATATCATTGTACGAACCTCAAGGTTAATATCATTCCACTATACATAAAATTATAAAAGCACACTGATAATGTTATTTTGTTTTGCAAAATGTCTTCTTCTTCTCACAAGCATGAAGATGTCAAAATGCCAATCTCATAGGAGTGCAAACTAGTATATACTCATCCAGATGAGTTTGTGTCAAACTTCACCTTCATCCTACATCAGGATGAATAGTTGTGATGGTGTGATATGGAGGGCAACATCATCTTTCCCCCTGATAGATCTGTGCTCGAGATGTTTCTGAAAATACTTAAGAAGTTGAACATAGCAAATCTTCATGAAGAATATGTTTTGGATGGTTATGACATTTGAAACTATTGTTCCATTGAAACACAATGTAAATGAGATAGACATCACAAGAAGCTCCATGATGCTATGAAGGGGAAACATTTCACTAATCCCTTGTTCCTACTAGATCAAGATGACAATGAGGATCCTCTGTTTGAAGGTTCTCAACATGAAGATTCTCCACCTCTTGATCTTGGTGATGAGGGTGTGAACCTGAACTTGCAATCCACTATTCATAAATTAGGTTCAGAAAAAAGTGATAGCCAATGTAGGGACTTAGGCAAGCATCATAATGGCAAGGGATCTAAGAATTATGATTGTAATAAGTGAAAAAGTGATGAAAGACATCGTAGTGGTGGTGGCAATGGTAGTCCACCTTCCTCCTCATCCTCTTCATCCGATTCTAAACATTCTTCTTCATCTGACTATTCTTACAAAATCCATCATTCAAATAACCATGATGAAGATAATCAACGTGACAATAATGACTATGAAGGTCACCAAGACCAAAGGGATGGCCAAAACCATCATTGGTGTCATAGATGCAGTGATGATGATGAACCTCTATTAGCAACTTGAAGCATGCTTAACATTGCAGAGGCAATTAAAATTCAAACCAAGCATATGAAAGATAGTCGGATCAAGTGCTTAGACATGAATAATATCCCAAGATTTGAGGGGGATACAACTCTGATCCATAGACACATCTACAAGCTTTTCATGATGCATGTGCCTTACAAAACATAGAGAATGAATGGCAGAAACTCAAACTCTTTCCCATGACACTCATCAAGGAAGTTGAAAGTTGGTACCAGTCCTTAGAGCCAGAATCCATTCACTAATGGAGTACCATGTTAGAGCTATATAATGACATATACTAGATGTACTCTAGAGTGTCTAATCTAAGAAGGAAAATCCAAGGCTAAAAATAGGAAGCAAATGAACCCTTGGATGCTGCCATGGGCTGATACTATTCACTCTTACACTAATACCCTAGCCATGGTTATTCTCAAACGGAACAACTTTGCCACACTATAGATGGACTCAGAGTGGAAATAAGAAAAACCCTTGGGGTGTATGCCCAAGAAAGATTGTCTGAACTAAGAGCTCATCAAATCTAAAGGCTGATTAAATAGGTAGCAAAAGAAGAAGGTGAACTATGAAAAAGAGAAAGTGTTGAAGAGTATAATAGGAACCCTTCCACCAAAAATGAGAGGTCCAATTTTGTGATGAGGAGAAGTCACCACTTGATGAAGTGGTGAATAGGAAGACATTGCCCATCCAAAAATCTATCTCTAATATTTCAACCAAGGTTGACAAGTTATGGGACTCTTTGGAGGAAAAATTTCAAACTGCTTTGAAGATTATTGAAGAATCTAAAGAGAAAAATAATGATCATAACTGTAGGAGGCGAAAAGAAGTTGAACATGCCTACCAAAGAGGTAAGGGCAAAGCTACTATAGTCGAGGAAGTTATGGAAACCAACTCTAATGATGAAACTGATTGTGACATCTGTCAATATGAACATCCAAATCGATGTTGCCCTATGATGTCACACTTACAAGAGTCTAGGATGTATGCATTGAATCCTCAATTAGCACATAGGCAGGCACCTAGATGATTGTCTTATCCTCAAGGCAATCCAAGGCAGTTCCACTAGTAACAACAAGCTTACTACCCAAGTGGAACTCTTCCACAACCTTATAAACAATACCAATAGTAGTACCAACCACAATCGTGGGGAATGCCACCAGCAAGGTAGTAGTATCCTTATAGGCAACTAGATCCATATAGGTACTATGTTCAACAACCTGTCTCCCCTAGAAGTTCTATAAGTCACACATTATTTTAGCATCACTATTACCCTCCAGAGTATCACTGAACACATTCACCATCTACTCGAGGGGAGAACCCATATCCATACCATCCTCTACATCCCTCTGCACATACCTTTGCTTTCAACCTAGTTACTTCCTTCTCCATCCTTGTAGGGTGAAATTCCTTCACAGCCACATCAACAAAATGCTATGAGGTTTGTACATTCACAACTAGCTTTCTAGCCAAGTGTTCTAGACAATCAATCAAGAAAAAGACCTTTCTTCCTACCTAGTAATCCTCTTCAACCCTCACAATCTAGTCTAGTTGATCGTCCTACATATTCAACATCCTCATCCTCTGCATCAAATACCTTAAAGTGCCATTTAAACCAAGTGCCACCTCATATTTTCATTGTAATGCTAGATCATGATATTTCTGATTAGATCAAGGCTAGAAATCTTCCTACGAAAATATTTGACCTAGGAAGTCCACTCATTTACTTGCAGATTGCTAGACATGAGCCATGCAAGGCTCTTCTTGACTCTGGTTCTAAAGTTAATCTCATCTCCCATGAGATGTATAAGGCCTAGAACCTACCACCTCTTAAGAAGAGCAACATTCATCTAGAATTAGCATATCAGTTGATTACTATCCCTCTGGGATTAGTAGAGGACATTGTGACTATGGTTTGTGGGTGGTCCTACCTTGCTAATTTTCTAGTGATCAAGGTGGACAACTGCAAAAGTGACTTCCCCATCATTATGGAAAGGGCTTGGTTACGTATAGTCAATGCACGTACGGGCATAAAGGACCTATCTTTGTAAATATCCAAGGAAAATGAACTAGGCAAGATTAAGAAGAAGTGTATTCCATGCATTGCATACAGCGATAATGAGGGCAATTGCATGCAAAAGATTTCATCAATTAGGAGTACACACATTAAAAAATGCAATTAGCGTGCACAAGAAATCAATATTCAAAGGTGTTTATACACAATAGCCACAAAGTAGGATGGCACCCAATGGTTGATAGCTGACTCAAATAGTAGCACATTATGCATGGAACCAACTGAGAGCTTAATATGTGCTTATGTTGAAGGCATGGAAAAAATTAAATGAGTTCATTCCCAACTCTCTGATGAAGATGATGATACCTATTAAGGAGAGTTGGAAATCCTTGATAACTTTAAGTAGGAGCCCTTAGAGCTAAAAACTTTACTGATCAATATGGAGTATGCATTTTTAAAGAATGGTAAATTGGTCATAATTAATGCCAAACTTTCTCCTAAACAAAAAGAAAAGTTATTGAAGGTGATCAAAAAATGGCCAACAACCTTTACTTGGTCATATCCTGAGTTAATAGGAATCGATCCAAGGATATGCCAACATTGCATCTACATCGACCTAGCCATGAAGTCTAGAAGGCAGCTGCAAAGGTGGCTAAAGCCCAAATTGAAGTAGATCGCTAAGGAGGAAATTGAAAAACTCCTCAAGGTGGGGTTCCTCTATTCCATCATGGATAGTGAGTGGGTTAGCCCACTCATGATTATGCCAAAGTAAGATGGCAAATGGTAGGTCTACAATGATTTTAGGCTATTGAATATGGCAACATTTAAAGATCATTTCCTATTCCCATTTGTGAATCAAGTGTTAGACACCATATCTAGGCATTGTTATTATAGCTTCTTGGATGGTTATAATGGCTATAACCAAATCCAAATTGCACCAGAAGACTAGGCCAAGACAACATTCATGAGTTCCTAGGGGAATTTTGCATATTATAAGATGTCATTCAATTTGTGCAATGCCCTTGCAACATTTCAAAGCTTGTTCCTTAGTATCTTCCAATAGTAGATTGGTAGTGGTGTAGAAGTATTCATGGATGACTTTTCCACCTATGGAGCTACATTTGAGCAAGCCTTGGATTGCTTGGAATAAGTATTGAAGAGATGTGTTGAGATAAACTTGTGACTCAACTAGCAAAAGAGCCATCTCATGGTCCATGATCGCATTGTGCTAGGGCACCAAATTTTACAAAAAGGTATTGAGATAGACCTAGAAAAGATAAGGATCATCCAATGAATAACATGCCAACTAGAGATCGTTAAATATGTTTGGTCATTCCTTGGATACATTGGCTACTACCGGTAATTCATAGAGAATTTATGTAAGATCACAAAGCCATTGGTAGAGCTTAAAAAGAAAGATGCACCTTTCATCTGGACCAAGGAATGTGAACATGCATTCCAACAGTTAAAAGAGAAACTCATAAAAACACCAATCCTATGAGCACCAGATTGGTCTAGACCCTTCCATTTCATGACGAATGCATCTAACTAAGCCTTGGGAGCAGTGCTCACATAGATGCATGATAAGAAATGTTCATATTACATCCACTGTGTGAGCCAAAGCATTGTGGGAGCATAATTAAATCACACCACCACAAAAAAGGAATTAATGGTAGTGGTGTATGCTTTGGAAAAGTTCAGGCACTATGTGCTTGGCTACAAAGTATTTGTGCATATGGACCACAATGCGATCCGCTTCCTCATGAATATGCCGATGATGAGCCCTTATGTCATACGATGGCTTATGATCTTACAAGAATTCAATTTCATAATGGTATATTGAAAAGGGACTGAGAATGTGGTCGCTGACCACCTCTCTTGCTTAAGATGAAATAATAAAGAGGAGGAGAGCTGCTCTCTGATCAGTTTCTAGATGAACTCCTCTTTACAAGAGCAATAAGTGAACAAATGCATGGAAAAGCAACATGGTATAATGGCATCCACTCTATCTTCTCACCTAGGAGATGCCACAAGATTTGGATTTTAGAAAGAAGTAATAATTTCTTCATTAGATCAAATATTTTATGGAAATCAATGAACATCTCTACAAGGTGTGTGCTGATGGCCTAATTTGTTGGTGTGTCCCTGACGAAGATCAATTGCACGTCCTCCAGGATGCTCACGAAGGGCCTTGTAGAGGCCACTATGCAAAGAGATGTACGGCCATAAAAATCCTAATGATAGGATACTATTGGCCTATAATCTTTAGGGATGCCCACCAATTCGTCAAGTCTTGTGAACGTTGTCAACAAGATGGGGGGATGACCACTCAAATGGAAGGTCCTTAATAGTGGATTCAACCACTAGAACCTTTTGATATATGGGGTCTTAACTTTAAAGATCCCATCATACCCATGTCCAATAGAAAGGCATATATTATAATAGCAATTAACTACTGCACAAAATAGGCAGAAGCAGCAGCCGTTATTGATTGTAAATTGTCCATTGCTACTAGATTTATACAAAAAAATATTGTAAATAGGTTTGGGGATGCCACGTTCACTAATTTCTAATAATGGAACTTATTTCACAAGTGCTAATTTTAGAAAATTAATGCAACACTTGGGGGTTGAACATAAATTAACAACACCTTATCACCCCTAAGCCAATGGTCAAGTAGAGGTAACAAACCAGGAGATCACAAAAATACTAACAAAAACCATTAGCAAATATAGGAAGGATTGGAGCACCAAACTTAACCATGCTATCTGGGATTATTGTTCAAATTGGAAACTTCCTATTGGCTATTCTCCCTATGAGTTAGTGTATGAAGAACTTCCAATGCTACTAATTCAATCCAAACTCCGTACACTCTCAACAACCTATGACCTAAATCTTAACCTTAAGTCTAACATAGAAAGAAAGATTGATAAACCTAAACATGTTAGATGAAAATCAACTAGTGGCCCTATCCTTGAATGAGGTGCACAAGGCATTTAGCAAGCAACATCATGACCTCAAAATCAGAAAAGTAAAACTTCAACCAGGAGATAAGGTTTCCTATTGGAATCCCACACATGTACCTCAAAAAGAAAAATTTCAAACATTGTGGGAGGGACCTTATATAATTGATCAAACCTTTCCCTCTAGGGCCATGTTAAAATACAAACCTGAATGTCCAAATAACAAGCATTTGGTCAACATCCAACAAATAAAGCCTTTTCTAGAACCAAGACAGGCCAGTACAACTACCGCCTTAATGGATGAACAACCACGTTCCATTTTTTGGATCTCCTTCAAACTCAATCATGGGGGAGATGGCCATCCATACTAACAATCCACATGGCCTCTCAATTTTTCTACTTTTTTATTTTCAGTGTTTTTTTTTAATTTTACAAGTTATTTATTTTACAATTTTTTAGATTTTCAATTTTTTTCTAATTTTACACCATTGTTTATACCTTTTAACCTTTCTTGATTATTTTACACTTTATTATATATTTTATATTTTACTTTTTTTTATTCAAGTGTGAGATTTTCTTATTTTTGCTAATAAAATTGCTTTATTGTCATAGGACAATGCCACTATTGTTGTTTACTAATGATGGTTTATGCTTAATGTTGTGATTGTCGATGTTTGGTTTCTATTTTTGAATTTTTATGTCTAATGACTTTAACATGGTTTATTTTTCATGGAATAAGCAGTGAGTCCACGTCATTTTCCCATCCAATAAACTCTATGATTTTCCTTGTTATGGGAATTTGAGGTCCCNTTCCCATCCAAAAAAACAAAAACAAACACGATGGGAATTCAAAGCACACCCCTTAGACATGAATAAGTCCTTACATGGTGTGCTTTCCATTTCAAAAAAAAAAAAACAATAGGAATTCAAAGCACATCCCTTGGACAAATAAATGGGCTACAAGCACTGGTTATGAGACTCAAACAGCATGCACCTATGCCTAAAGGTCCCCTCTAACTAAGGCCCTCTTTCTCTTACTTTCTACTTCTCTTTTCTTCTCTTTGTGGAATAATGGTTGTCTTGTGAAAGCACTCTTGTGTCTTAAGTAAGTGGATTAGTCTTATATTGGTGATGCGAAGTCACTGAAGGCGGCTAGTTTTGGTCTAGACTGAGGATGGATCTTCTCAGGTCATTTTAAATACAAATTCCACTAGGGACGTCTTATGACCTTAATTCGAGACTCCATTCCACCTTTATCATCCATCCATGCTACCATAACTCACCTCATTGTCGTGTTCTATGGTATGTTCTATGTCTTGGTTTAATGTGTTGGTATTCTTAAGTAGATTCTTTCTAGTTGATCCTTAACTTGTCATGCCATTAAATTGACTATGGGATTCATGGACTCCTTAGTTGAGGTTATGCAAGGGCAAAAAAGGTAGGAGCCTATTGTGGGTAGGATCCACTTGCATAGCTCCTAGTTTGGTTAGTTAAGGTCCCTTACCTTTGACATTGCTACAATCCTATCTTTCACATATTCCATTAAGTATTCCACTCAATGCTCCTTAATCCTCTATTTCATTCATCTTTAGAATTAATTTTTCTCCATTTTTCTAAATTTATGAGCTTCAACATCCTCTTCTCATGTTTTCATACTATTCTTGGCCTTTTAAGCTTTTATTTGACACCAATTTCACTTAAAAACTCTTTGTATTTTTTAGACTAAAGTCAATAGTCATGAATGATGGTCAATAGCTGCATCGATGAGGCCTCATCAATGCAATACAAAAACCCTATATATGAAAAACCTTAAACTAAAGGGCCCTGGATCTTCTACCTATGCTGAGCAGAAAGTAAAGAACAAAAATAAACTCTCTTAATCTGCTAATCTTCAATCTGTTATTATGAGTATGTGCTGCTACAAATATATAAGGTTGGATTCTTCCAACCACATTAAAGGATGAGATAATCATGGATATAGATAAGCATGAATATGGATAAGCATGGATATGGATGAGCATGGATATGGATAAGCATGGACAACTAGGATCTCATCTTATTTAGAAAAGATAGAAGGATGAGATCAAACTCCTAAATTTGTGAAATGTCTACTCATCATCTTTCACAATATATACCACCAAAAAATTTTCAATTTTTCATCATTTTCTCATAACACACAGGAAGTTTTTACAACTTTTCAGAGCCCAAAACCTTCTAGAGCCCATAACTTCCCAACCGTTTGTCCAAATCACTCTGTTTTTCAACCCTGCACTTACCAGAGGTAAGATCTTTATCATGGGGGCTACAAACCTTAAGGTTTCCAATGAAAAATTAATGAAAATTTTGAAAATTTTTCTAACTCTCACAAAGGTCTAATAAACTTAACAACATATAAATATTAACTTTTTTTCAAGAGTTAACCCTTCTAATAACCTCCAAGATGATTATTAATGATAACACATGAATAAAATAATAATTGTAGTAATTAAATTAGCCATAATCACAACTTAGCTAAAGTGTAACCATCCTTAAGAGATAAAGGTATCCCAATTCGTTTAAGGTTACACAATGATTGTTAATCCATGGTCTCATTGTGATTATAGATGAAATCCAAACAAAAATGCCTATAGGAAGGAGAACCATCTCAACCATGGAAGAACCAACCCAGAGCTAAAAGGGGCCAACAAGAACAAGTCCAAGAATTACCAAAGGCAACCCATGCATTGAGACCTCTTCATGAGGAGCCCAAAGTGGTATCTGTCTAATAGATTTCAAAAGAAGAACTACCGATTGAAAAATCACAGTAAGGAGAAGTGCCTTGACCCGCACCAAGGCTTGAGGTCACTTTGACTCAAGCCTACCTAGACATCATCAGGTCTCGAGAGACCCAAAGATCAGTTCCTCAAGAGATCAACTTTAGGCCACTCCTTGAGAAAGCTCCAATAGATGTCAAGGCTCAGCTGCAAACCTCTCTCATGTGGCCAATAATCACATCCAATGGGGAATGGTACATGGGAGAGACATATCTCTTCTAAAGTAATAGAAAGCCAAGGCCCATTGTCAAAATAAAAGACATTCAAGTTTCCTACTCAACAGAAGCTATCTCATAAGCACTTGGGTTGCCTAACATTGGAACATAGTTGGAAGAACTATCCAAAAAAGATGATCCTCAGGCCAAGAGGGAGTGGACCTAGTGATGCTACAGGTTTGACTATAAGAAGTATGGTGCACTCACATTGGCAAAGCGAATTTACTTCAAAATTATGGACTATCACCTTAGTCCAATAGTGAGGTCAAGCAAGGTGGCTGCTTTCTCTACTCAAGCATGCACCACTCTAAGTGGAAAATTTCCCATCAACCTTCCATAATTGATCTACTTAGAAATCAAAAAATTCTTTAAGGAAAATGAATGTGGTGGAAGGAAGACATTGCCCTTGTCGTGCCTCATATGGAAACTCTATAAAAGGGTAGGCATCATTTGCTACTCCAACGACACCATCAAGCATGCTCCTTTAGCCTCATGGTCAGAAATCATGAAAGACACAATGCCAGCAATGACCCAAGAAGAGGAGCAGCTACCACCACCACCCACTCAAGAAACAATGCCAGAGGCCTATGTAGCCATTGAGTGTCTATGCAAAATCTGAGAACAACTCTTGAGCAAACAAAAGCAACATATAGGAATGAGTGAGGTAGATCCATCTATGTACCGATCAACAATGAGTCACGTTAATGAGGTGGCCTGAATAGTTAGTCAGATGGAGAGAGGTGGACCAATCTTCTTTGCCCAATGAATGTAGCTACCTACAAGGTTGGATCCTAATGCTTTGGAGGTGACGATGTCTTTATCTCAACATCATCTATTCCCAGAAATCTCTATGAATGCTGCCACTTTCTCGCTGCATTTGGAGGAATGTGAAGGGACAACTTTCTTGGTGATGCAACACCAAGGATAGGAAACAGCGGCTAAAGTTGTTGCTAACTATGTCATTAAAGCATTCAATGCACCTACAGCATATGTACTAGATGTATTTGCACTTCAAGATGTGCAGACATCTGCAAGCATGATTAGCAAAAAGATAAACACAGCCCAGCATGATGAATTGCTAGAATAACTAGTGGAAATCGGGCAACCAATTTTGGATATCTTTGATTTTCTAGAAGACATCACTACAACCCAATTAGAGTTGCTAAATGTAAGGGGAAAATGAATTATTTTGGAGGGGCAACCCGAAATGACCCAAGAACAAAATAAATGCTTGGCCATGGAGGTTGTCGAACTATGTGCCCAACTTGCAAATCCTACAATCCTTAGCCCAACAGTCCAACAATAACAAGAGATGAAGCTTTCAAACAACTTCAAGAATAATTCTAGAAGGTTGAAAAGGAGGTAGTTATCATCATCTTCAACTAGTCTATGGTAGAAGTAAAAATGTATGCAATTCAAAAGGACTTGATACAAATGTGCCAGGAGAATGAGACCCTAACTTCACAAAATCATCACCTGTAAAATGTTGATGCTCAAAAGGACCAAATGCAGAAATTCATTCATCAACAGCAGGAGCAACTTGCTAGGGTGAACACTAAATTGAGAAGATTGGCCATAGAAAATCAAAATCTATCAATGTATAAAGTGTGTGCCTTATGCCAAAATTCTACCATCGAAATTGCCGCCTAGAAGAATAAGGCCCTCAAATTTGAGAAAGTGAAGAGTCACTATAGGAACCAGGTTGGTTTGTAGAAAGAAGTTAATGAGAAACACATTTAGATGATGAAGGCAAAGATGAATGAAACCCTCGAACAACTCCAATAAGGAAGAGAAATGTGGCAACCCATCATTGATGGAATCGACACCTACAACAAAGCAGAGATCTACTTAAAGGAGTTGCAAATCGAAGAGATGATAGAATATATGGAGTTGGCCAATCTCTAATATGCAAACCTAGCAATGTTGACTACTAGATGGCCATAGTCAGAGTTAGAGAAGCAAGAGGCTAGCTCGTATCTATTATATGAGGTAGAGTTCAAGCACCACAACGACACCAAGTAGACACTTAAGACTACATACATTGAACTTGAAGTTCTCAAAGCACAGCTCAGAGATCAATAATCAATTGCTAAGAACCTAGCCAACGGATGAATGACTACGAGGAGCTAAAAGACATAGCTAGGGAATTTGACATTGAACGCAAACAATTCACTGCCTAGTTCATTAATGTAAAGGAGCTATTTCTTATAATCTTATGTCCCTGAGATGAGCCCATTCAAACCCACATTGGCAAAGCTACATGGATGGTGCATGATCCCAGAAGTAAGGGGGAAAAATGAAAGCACTGCTAGATACTTTCCACCTCCTACCTAAAGTTGTAGTAGTAGCAAGATAGCCACAACCACCTCAACCACCACCCATGCGTGAAGTCGGTGAAGGTCCCTCAAAGCCTCATGAACCACCACCACCTAGGATCATCTGATCTTCCTCATTAGCTTTACACCATCAAGGAATGTGCTATCCAATTTGAACAGTTGAGTCATGGTATTCAATTTTGTGTTCTAAACACTATCATTTTTTGTAATGTATTGATATGTACACCTGAGCACTCAATTTTTTATCAAGTTAGTTGATTTATTTTATTTGAGGAAAGTTAGTCAATAATCCCATACCTTCCCAAATTTTATAAAAGAACTCAAGGAAAATTTTTCATTCAGTTGTGGGGGCATGATGAGCCACTTTTGATTAGCTACATCGACAAGGCCTCATTGATGTGGCCCCATCAACTGGGCCTCATCAATGAGCCCTAGTCGATGCATCTTATCATGCATTGATGAGGCCCCATCAATGTAGTGTTGGTTTTCAACTATAAATATGCACCTACCAACCACATTTAGGACATGAGAGATTGTATTTGCAATGAAGATCTTGCAATTTTTCCATCTGAAAGTTAGAATTTTTCTCCAAAGTGCCTGCAACAGGAGTCATTAAGTATATGGATCTTTATTCGAGCATTGTTATATCTGAGCACAATAGTGTGTGCGATAATAAAGATGAGCTTTCTAATAAACCTTGTAACACTTTTGATAGATTAGCTATGTTAGTTATGAATTTAATTTTCTTAATTATTTGTTAAATGTTTTCAATTATTTATTAAATGTTTTCCAAAATTCAAGCTAATAAAGCAATTAAGCTAAATAGATTAAACACATAAATACGACCACTTCGAGTGTAACACGTATTCGCTTGGTACTTCTAGCAACGTTATTGCTTGGTACACCCAATAGCGTAGTGCTTGGTCGCCCAGCAGTGGATATGTGGGTTTAGGACATGTATAGAAAGTGGGACTAGATGCTTATGTTAGGATTAGTTAGATGCTAGTTACTTAGTTAATTTTAATTAACTAATCCAATCACTTTTATCTTCCTTTGAACATCAAAACCATAAAATACAAAATGATAAAAATTAGATACCTCATTTACACTTAACCATACTAGTATACATCACAAGTGTAATTAGGAAGACAACAATTTACCTTAAGGCAAGATTCACTTTCTAGAGGACTAGTGCACCGGAAATGATAAAGTCCATAGAATTCTACCAGATCGCGCATCAACACTTTGTAATTCATATGGTTGGGCATAGGGGTACCTCGCCGCTCATCAAGTAAGGAAAAAGAATGGTGATATTAGGCATTTTATGGATTTCAGACATTTGAATGAAGCCTCTGAAAAATATAAATACCCACTTCTTAGAATTGATGAGATGTTGATAAAGTATCAAGTTTTCAAGTATATTCTTTCCTAGATGGTTTTTAGGCTATAATCAGATCATGGTAAATAAGGTGATAGATATAAAACAACATTTATTACCAAATGGGAAACTTTAACTTACCAAAGAATGTCATTTGGATTATCAACTGCTAGAGATACTTTTCAAAGAACAATGGATTTAGCCTTTAAAAGTTTGATAGGGGAATTTATTGTTGTTTATTTTGATGATGTTATCATCTTTTCAAAAAGGAAGGAAGATCATATTGTTCATCTTCAATAAGTTTTTGATAGATGTCATGAGGATGGTATCTCATTAAATCTTGAGAAATGTATCTTCAAGGTTAAATTTGGAAGTTTACTAGGTCATGTAATCTATCAACAAGAAATTGCTATAGATAACTCCTAAATTTAAGCAATATAGAACATCAAACATCCTGCAAGTAAAAAGTCTCTTAGATCTTTCTTTAAGAATATAAATCTTGTTAAGAACTTTATCCTTGGATTTATTGAAATTACTTAACCTTTAATGCACATGCTAAAGAAAGATGTTCTAGTAGAGACAACACCAAAATCAAAGAAAGCCTTGGTAGAAATTAAAAAAGTTATTCAAGAAGTTCCACACTTCCTAAAACTGAAATTAAAATAATTCTTTTGGTTATATGATTTCACTTTAAATGATTCAATTGTTGCTATTTTAACTCAAAAAGATAAAGGTCAAGATGAACTAATTGAATTTTTTGGGTATTAATTGAAAGGTTCATAACTTAATTATTCAGACTTAGAGAAATAAACATTTATAGTCATTAAGGCACTTCAACATTTCAAGTATTATTTGGAAAGATCATTAGTTCACATTATGCTTATAAAGCTTGTAGTTAAACAATTCTTAGCCCAAAATGAAACTGGATTTAAAAGAGGGAAATGGCTCATAAAGCTTCAAGGTTTCAGATTTTCATTGAAAATATGCAAAATGATTAAAGGAATGGGATTAGCCAAGTTAATGGCTAGAGAAGAATAAGTATGTGTGCTTAAAACTCATCAGGGAAATTGGTATGATAAGATCCTAGAATTCCTTGACACACAAAAAGTTCCAAAACAATTAACTACAAGTCAAAAAAGAGCTTTCTTCAAAAAGGTAAATAAATTTGTAGTTAAAGATGGAATCTTATATAGAAAGGATTTTAGGGGGTCTTGTTGGGATGTGTTCACAATGATCAAATTGGTCTTATCTTAGAACAATTTCATGATCACTCTAATTTGTTCTATAAAGCTCCTAAGTCTACTATGCAACATATACTCTGCAATGGTTTTTATTGGCCTAGTATGTATCAAGAAATTAGTTTGAAAATTCAAAGATGTTAGAAATATTAAATTCATGGATCAAAGATCAAAAAGGCTAGAGCTCCTTTAAAACTGACAATTGTGGATAGACCATTTTAGTAATGGGATTTAGATTTTATCGGTACAATTACTTCTTCAAGAGTAGGACATAAGTTTATTCTCATAG
>MNCI01001727.1:469238-488811 GCA_015680685.1 Gnetum montanum | reverse complement strand
ATAACCATAACATATATATCTTATACATATGCTTAAGTAAGTCTATATAATATTATAAAACATGTATACGTTAGAGCATTAGTTTGAAAAAATATTTAATTCAAATTGTTAGTTTAAAAAATTAAATTTAGATTATTTCAAGTAATTATTACTTGTAAGTGGGAGTGATGGTTAGATAACTACATTGTGGTGATTTAGTTTCAACAACCAAATAGTGGGATTTAAATTAGCCAATCATATAATGATGAAAATTAAATTAGTTTTGGATAAGTGGAAAATTTGGTTAGTAAAATTGGTGGGAATTTCAAATTTACCTTACACTATATAAGGAGATGTGTATTACTTGGAAAAGTATCATTTCTTAATTCAAGGCTTAAGGTGAAAAAGCAATTAAGTATTTTAAAGTGTCAGCTAGAAAGATGATTCTTAGAGATTAGGCAATGAGAAGACCTTTTATCCCATAGGTTACAGGATGTTATTCAAGGCATTTCTTAAGAGCCTATTGTAAGGCAACTACCCATGGAGCATCTAGTGAAAGCCCTTTCTTACTTTGGCTTTTAGATGAGTTCAGATTTCTCACTGATGGACTTTCTATACATTCCAATGTTTAGTATAGCTTCCATGAATGCACCACCCAAGTTGAATATCAAGGAGAGTCTAGTAAAGATGATTCTTGGGGAGAGGCTTTTAGATCTCAAGACACTGAAGTAACTAGTTGGGAAGAACCTTAAAAACTAGTAATCAAGGAGTTGGATGCAAAGGAAATAACAAAAGTAAAGATCAAGTTGAGGCTTCAACTAGGTAAGAAGAGGGAAGAATAGCATTCATTACAACTAAGATTACATATGAAAGGATTCATGATATGAGAATCCCTAAAAGGGTTACTCTAACTATTCTTTTTCCATGCACAGAATAGTTTGTATGATATTGAATTTGTATAGGTTCCTAAGTTTTATTAGAAACGAGGTTTTTACTTCATCAAACCTTAATTTTGGTGAAAGTTTTCCTCAAAAAAAGATTTTTATTTTTGTGAAAATGTTCAATAAAGTCTTGTTTGGGTGATGATTTAGTTGATGTGCATTGATGGATTACTTACGCATCTTAACCTCTCAATAATTTTAAGAAAGGGGGGAAAGAAATGTTATCACCTTTATGCCATTCTATGGAGCATCAATTAAGAAAATATATATAGATAAAGTCCCATAAGTGGCATAGCAATATTCACAAAAGGACTGAAACATTATTTGTGATTATATCTATGAGATAATATGAAGATAAATGTAAGTGGAAAATGCTTGCATCGTAAATGTTGTGATTTGATACTAGAAAAATCGATGAGAAAAAGAGGGCACTGAAGAAGCAATGGTTGATACTAGTTAATTAGCAAAAATTTAAGGATACTTCCTATTGATCAAAGAAAATAATTTATATGGTAAAACCCATGAGAATTTGCTAATGTATCATTTCAAAGGTTGATAGTGATTTAATGGCTTGTAGCATTTGCATTTTCACATGTTGAGTAACTGGAGGTTTTGAAATAAATCAGGGTATACACTAATCTAGTGTTTACCTTTATCAATTTCATAATTAAGCCAACATGTCATAATTTTGTTTCAAATTCAATCATTGATAGTATTGTTGCTGATAATGGTCAAAATAATGTATAGTATTGAGGTAGAGATTAATCGAATATGTTTCAACAATAAAATCCCCAAAAATAGTAGAGTAAAATTTTTAAGAAATGCTATTCGACAATTTCATCAAAATTGAATGAATTGAATTAATAATTATACTATTTCAAAAGTAAAATTTTATCAAAAATTGGGTAGCCCTACTGCATGTTGGAAAACTTTCAATAATATTTTGCAAAGAAAAACATAGAAAAAGGTAAAACAAAAATCCTAACAGCATCATCGTAAAGGCCTTGCCTCATGGGCATGTGGTAAGCAAGAAGAAAAGGAACTCAACTTAGGTGTGGGATTCTAGAACTACCACTTTTCCCTACATCATTCAACACCTAATGGTAAATTTGAACATATTAAACTTAGGTGTGGGGTTTGCTTTATCATTGATCAAACTATAATAGTAATATAATCATGAAGGTATAATATGAAATTTAACAATAATTTACAATTAAATGAATATAAATGAAAAAAAATTTCTTTCAAAAAGAAAAAGAGATTATTGGGTAAGACACTTGTCAAACATATCTTATATTTCTCAAGTTATCATAACTTTTTCCTAGATATTTGTAATACCCTTAACCCTTAATGAGTATTGTAACTACCCTAAGGTCACTATAATAGACCTTCAAAGGTAGAAGGAAAGGAGAAAACTTTTTAAAAAGACAATTGAAGATTATTTGTAAGATGGCTTCCTAAAGACATCAACTTAGCTACTTTGTTTTAATCCTATGAATTCATTCTTTCCAATTTTGTTTTAGTTACTTAGCTAATGATTTAGATAGTATCGTGCTTGGCATATAATCTTGGGATTTATTCTAGGTTGCTTTTTAGCTCTATTTTGAACAATATTAGACTCCTATTAAGATTTTCCATAGAAGAGCTTATGTTGTTAAAAAGTCTCAAGAGCAATTTAATAGTAATGTCTTAGTAAAATTTCTTATTTTGAGCATAGAGAACCTAGGCAAATCTTTGGTATTTTGAGAAAACTCAAATAAATTCATTATTTTAAAGTGTATTGCCTTGGCATTTCAATCTTGAAATAGTCAAATTTTTTGAAGGCTCTATTGAATGCAATCTTTGACAATTAACTAGCCAAAATAGAAACTCGTACTTTTTCCTTTACACAACAATTTTTGGTAGTATAATAAGAGTGTCTTTATGTAATTTCTTGTTAAGCTTAGAAGGTTTAGACAATTTGTAGTTATTGAATTAGGAATAGCTTTATTGCAAAGTGTTTTCTTATGTCAATTTATCTTGCTTAAATATTTGATATTTCACGCAAGTCTTCTTTCTTTTCTTTCTCATTCTAAGTCCATTAAATCTCGCTCTATTTCTAGTTTTCTTATGGAATGTTCTCTCTAGAAGAAATTTGGAGTAAATTGGCAAAATTTTGCTCAAACATTTTTGCAAAATTTTATTTGCTATGAGTAACATACTATAGGGTCTATATAGACTAAATGATTAAACAAAATAGGAATCTTCAACAAATCACAATATTTGATAGAGTTAGTTGAATCTCTTTTTTCATAGCTTATTACAATTTCATACACAGCCCAACCATTTCAACATTCACAATAACAAACACATACTCATGTTTAGTACGTTTCATAACTACTAAGTTTATTTGGAGGTATTTGGGCCTTGTTGTTGCCAAAGACTAGCAAGTACCTAAACATTGTTTGCATACGTTGGTGGTCCAGTCCCAAACGGTCACCAACACTAACAAGCCAAACACTTCTTTATAAATTTCAAAACTTTAGTTGCCATACTAGGTCAAAAATAATATCTACCCATAAGTTTCAATGTTTTATCCTTATTCATGTGACCTACCATACCACTACAATGCCTTTTAAACAAAATTTTGTCTAAAATCACAATTAGGAACACATACCTTTCCATTTTTAAATAATAGTTATCTTGAATATAATAATCCCTCCACTAGTCTATCCTACTCATCAATGGCTTTTTAAGGCTCCTCCAAACTTGCCCAAAATAAAAGAAGAAAAATCATCCATACCTTCCACAAGAGGTATGTTGAAATTCACCACATGCACCTTAGATAATGAGCCATCACATTGGCTTTTCCACTTCTATGCTTTAACACAAAATTAAACTCTTGTAACTACGTAACCCACTTCATATGCTTTGCACTCAACTTCTTTTGTGAGTTCAGAAATTAAAGTGCTTGGTGATTCATCATCAAAGTGAACTCCTTCGATAACAAGGAATTCCTCCAATGCTTGATTTCTTGAAGAATAGCATATAACTCCTCATATATGCTATATTTTTTCCCTTAGTTATTCAACTTTTCAAAAAAGAAACCAATAGGACTACCTTCTTATGAAAGTACCCCACCAATGGTAAGTCCACTTGCATCCACCTCCACCTAAAAAAGCTTGTGAAAATCTAAAATTGCAAGCATCAATTCACTAGTAATCTTTACTTTCAACAAGTCAAAGCTCCCTTAGGTTTCATTATCCCACCTAAAATTCTTATTTTTCTTTAATAAAGAAAACATAGGTAAAACTTGCTAAACCAAGGAATGATCTTACCTTCCCAACATTCTTAAGAGTTTACCAATCCCTAATAGGCTTCACCTTGGTAGCTTCCATCCAAATTTGGCTTTTTAAAAACTACATGCTCTAAATATGTGATTTCCCCTTTAAAGAAATGACTTTTTTTTCACATTGATTACCAACTATGCCTCCTTCAACTTAAGACACACCATCCTTCAGTGATCCACATCCTCTTCCTTATTAGATTTATATACCAAAATATCATCAAAAAAGATAATATAGCACTTATCAATCAAGTCCTTCAATACATCATGCATCAACCTCATGAATGTAGTAATTGCATTCGTAAGCCCAAATGGCATCACCAACCACTCAAACAATCCATCTGGTGTTTTGAATGTTATTTTACACTCATCACCAAGCCTAATTCTAATTTTATGGTAACCACTCTTCAAATCAATTTTGCTAAAAAATGTTGCACTGGTAAGGACATCAAGGATATCATCCATCCTAGAATCAATGCACATCCTCCATTCATCATTGTTCTTCTTTGGCACTAGCCTCACTAAAACTACACAGGGTGAAATGGATTCCCTCATGAAGCCATTTACAAGTAACTCCTCCACTTATCTTTGTAATTTAGCCTACTGATTTGGTGCCATCTGGTGAGCTCTCTTGTTTGAAATGGTAGTACTAAGAATAAAATCAATCTAATGTTGCACATTCCTCATTGGTGGAAATCTATCTAATTTCCTCTTAAATACCTTGGGCAATTTATCATTTAAGCCTAGCACACTTATAGTAAGTTTCACCTACACATCATGGTTAGTAGTAATTGTTGTCATAAGAACAAAACCAAAACTAATTTCATTATGTTTCTGTTGCTGACCATTTGGGATGCGACTGCCAATGAGCATCCTCGAACAGGGTTTATGTGTTTGCTAGTCTTTGACAACACCAAGGTCCAAATATCTCTAAATAGACTCAGTGGTTAAATGTGAGTATGTGTTTGTTGTTGTGAATGTTGAAATGGTTGGGTTGAATATAAAAAACTATAAATGGCTATCATAAAGAGATTCAGCCAAACTTTGTCAAATACTATGAATTAGTGGAAATTCCTATTTTGTCTGATCACCTAGTCTATGCAGTCCATATAATATCTACTTGTAACAAATAAAATTTTGCAAAAACATTTGAGCACAATTTTGCCAATCTACTCCTAATTTTCCCCAGAGAGATAGAAAAATTCTACAAGAAAACTAGAAATAGAGCGAGATTCAATAGACTTAGAAAGAGAAAGAAAAGAAAGTAGATTTGTGTACAATTTCAAATATTTAGACAAGGTAAATTGATATGAGGAAACACTTCGCAATAAAGCTATCTCAAATTCAATATCTATGAATTGTTCAAACTTTCTAGGCTCAAACAAGCAATTTCTTCAAGATAAATCCTACTATGCTACCAAAAATTGCTACATAAACTACTACGTACAAGACTCTATTTTGGCTAGATAATAGTTGTCAACAATTGCATTCAACAAAACCTTCAAAAGATTTGACAATTTCTAATTGAAATACTACGAGACTCACTTTATAAATAAGAAGCTATTTTAGTCCCATCAAAATACCAAAGATTTTCTAAACCCTCTTGATTATTGATTGTTCAACGACATGTCTATTGCAGAGGCTCTCTTATAGCAATCCTAATAGCGGTTCTTAAACATTGCATAATAATAAATTTCACTAATAAATATCTCTTAAGGCTTTTAAACATAAGCTCTTTTATGGCAAATTTCAAAAGGAAACTACTATCATGCAACAAGAACTATAAGAGCAATCTAAAAATCCCAATTTTAAATGCCAAGCATGATACTATCTAAACCACTAGCTAAGCAATTTAAACAAAATGGGAAGAATATAACTCACTAGATTAAAACAAAGTGGCCAAAATGGTGTCTTTAGCAAGCCATCTAACAAGTAATCTTCAACATGTCTTCTTTATTTTCTTTTTTTTTTCTTTGCCTCCCCTCAAAAGCCCCTTCTATCTACCTTTTGAAGCCTTTTTATAGTGCTCCATAGGTAGTTAGGGTTTACAAAATGTCTTGCATAACTTGTTCACCAAGTTAGGAAGTTACAACTTTTCCAACAAGTTAGGAGAAAATCATGCTAACATTTACATGTATTTTCTTAAATTACATATATATTTTTATAAGTAGTTGCAACTTCCACAAGAATTCTAAACCCTTATAGAAAATAAAGCCAAGTATCTAATGATTATAATCTTCAAGGTAGCTTAATCATGACTACCATAGAGAAATTAGGTATGGTGGCAAAATGTGTCCTTTGGAGCCATATCATGAATATCGTCACAAATTTTAGGAAATATTTATCATAATTGACAAGTGTCCTATCCATCAATAACCCCTCAAACAAATTTTTCAAATGGCATATAAAAATTTAATCAATACATGACCAATAGGTTAACCATGTGAGCAAGGTAAAAATTATATGGTTTTAACCATGTCAAAGCAGTGTGTCATATTCCCAAAAGAAATATTTTGTCTAAACCTTTGCATCCAAAATCTCTGTCATAGTGAACAGATTATGCCCTGCATGTTTTCACCAGGCCACAAGAAACCCTAGTGCAAAATCACCACTGTGATCAACAGCTAGCACATCCCCTGCAACCAGATATCTCTACAAAGCAACATCCTACCGCCGCATTTGATGATACTTCCATGTGCCACACTCTTAGAAAAATGCACAATTGCTACAATCTTGAGCTGCTGCCATCAGAGTTTTATAATGATGTGCCTATCTTCCATGATTAGTTTTTTGTTACAGTCTCCACCAACTACAGTTGCAATGTACTTGATTTTTTTGAATGGGCTCTCCACACTACATCATTTGTCTATCTTTGTTACTTTAGGGCTTGTTTCCTGGCATTCCGTGTGCTATGTTTTGTCACCTAATTCATACATTTTCTTTTGCAAAAATTCATGGTTCTTTCAATGCCCTACACTTGCACCTAGGCTTGAATCTTTTTATTCACTGGGTTCCACAAATTTTATACAAGGAAAGATTTTTTCTGATGTAGCAGTGTAATGCAAACACAATTTAGGGTTATGATAACCCAAATTTTGGTCCCCAAAATTTTTAAACAATACTCTTAGGGCTTTCTGTGTGATGAGAGCGATTACTCTAGTGGTTACTCTAGTAGTTATTCTAATTATTAGAGCCATTACTCTAACGGTTTATTCTAATTATTAGAGAAATTACTCTAGTGGTTTATTCTAATTATTAGAGAGGTTGCTCTAGCGGTTTCTTTAGCAGTTATTCTAATTATTAGACAAGTTATTCTAATTATTAGAGTAGTTTCTCCCAAGCCTATAAATACAGTGCCTAGTACACAATTGAAAGGAAGTCTTTTAGCAGTGAAGTAGCAAAACTCTTGTAGTCTATTTGAAAGTTTGAGTATTTTCCAAGTACCCGTAGCAGGAGGTCGAAGTGTGGACATATCTTTATTTCAGCATTGTGTACTCGAGCACACCTTATGTATGGTAATAAAGAAGAGTTCCTTGATTCATCCTTGCAGCACTTGAGATTTCTTTTCTTACACATTTCTTTTATTTTATTCTCTTATGCATTTATTTTATTTTATTTTATTTTATGCACTTTACATTTCTATTATTAGCATAGCAATTCATTTTGATCAATTAAGCAAATCATTAAAATACACTCAGTACGATCACTTCAAGCATGCGTGTAACACATGGTAACCCAATAACAATTAGCGTTTGGTAATCCCAATAGTGTTGCACTAGTTCAGGATGTGTACGGCAAGTGAGAATAGATGCTAGTGTTAGGATTAGTTGAAGCCTAGTTAATCAGTAGTTAAGTTAAATTAGTCACCTAGTCATCTCTCTCTCCTTCTTTATTAGCAGCAAGACATAAAAACATAAAAGCTATAAAAAGCATATGCCTCAAGCTTACTTAACCATACAATCGTGGCATATACGTAAGCATGGGAAGATAACGATCAACCAACTCATCCTTGTTCCACAAAGGTGCATAGGCACTTAGTCCTTAGAATTCAACCAGATCATGCATGAAACGCTCGTATTCATATGGTTGAACATAAGGGTACCTTGCCACTCATCATTGGTGCCGTTGCCAGGGACTTAGTTATTTATGCGCTAACTAGAACATACAAAATCATTCACATCATTGGAACAAATCCTTAAGGTTGGTTGAGAAAATAATAAATAAGAATACATTGCACACTAAATAGATAAGTATGTCTCCTTCTTCATACGAAAGCACCTCATTGCCTAGGTCTGAAACAAGAAATAGTCAGTGGCATAATACACATGACATTGATCCGCCAGTCCCTCAACAAGTTCGAGTGGTATATATTCATCTCGATGAGTATATACCAAACTTCACCTTTATCCTCCATCAAGATAAACAACTACGTTGGTGAGACTTAGAAAGTAACATAGTGTTACCTCTCGATCATTTAGTCCCAAGCATGCTTCTTCATGCTCTCACATGAATTCACATGCCACACTTACATGTAGAATACGTTGTGCAAGATCATAACTCGAGAGAATACCGTCCCACAGAGGCACAACGTTAAAGGGACTTGCAACAAGAGAGACATCATAAGTCTTTGAAGGGTAAATGATCCCAAGATGTCCCACATGTCTTAAGCAAACATGAGGGTGGTGAACCTACCTTAGGCAATCGCCCACATAATGATGTTCCTCCCCTTGACTTTGGCCAAAGGGTTGTGTATCAAAACCTTCATTGCACTATTCATAACCTAGGTTCTGATACCCATAGGCATAAAGGATCCAAAAAAGGAACACAAACACATGATAAAGGTGGACATTCTTATTGCAATTACAATCGAGGCCGTGATCATCGAAGAGAAGGTAGCAAACATCATCATGGTGACGATTCTCCTTCTTCTTCACCTTCATCATCTCCTTCACCCTCTCCTTCAATATTAGAACCTGGTCATAAAGAAAAAGACCATGGGGATAAAGGTAGGCAAAGTGGAAGTCATAGACGAAATAGCTAGGAAAGGGGACGAGGGCACTCTAAAGAGTCACAACATAGAAGAAGGGAGAGTAGGAAACAACATAGGCATCATAGACGCCATGGACGAGATGATCATGATGAACCCCTCCTTGCTACTCAAAGTATGTTGGACATAACTAAGGCTGTTAGAATTCCAACAAGGCATCAAAAAGATAGTGGGATCAAGAGATTAGATGTGAACAACATCCCATGATTTGAAGGAGGACACAACACTAATCCCCAAAATCATTTACAAGCATTCCATGATGTGTGTGCCTTAAAAAACATAGAGAACGAATGGTAAAAACTTAAGTTGTTCCCACAAACATTAGTTAAAGAAGCAGAAAGCTAGTACCAATCTTTAGAACCGGAATCCATTCGTAGGTGGAGTACTATGTTAAAACTATTTAATGATAAGTACCAAACGTACTCCCGAGTGTCTAACTTGCGAAAGCAAACCCAAGGCTGGAAATAAGAAGGACATGAACCCTTGGATGCTACCATGGGCCAATACTATGCACTATTACATCATTGTCCTGGCCATGGTTACTCACAAAGGGATCAACTACACCATCTCATGGATGGGCTTAAGCATGAAACGAGAAGAACCCTTGGGACTTATGCCTAAGGAAGACTATCTGAGCTTAGGTCCCATCAAATTCAAAGACTATTGGAGCAAGTTGTTAAGGAAGAAGGTAAGCTATGAAAGAGAGAAAGTGCAAAACAGTATAACCAAGATCTTTCCCTCCAGAAGAGGGGAGTAAGATTTTGTGAGGATGAAGAAGAGTCACCACTCGAAGAGATGGTGAATAGGAAAACTTTGCCTATCCAAAAGATGACATCAGAAGTTTTGGCAAAGGTAGACCAAATGTGGGATTCCCTAGACAATATATTTCAAACTATTCTTAAAATAGTAGTAGAGAGCAAGGTAGTGATTGCGAAAAAAGAAAAAAAAGAGAAGCTGAACATGCATGTAGCAAGGGTAAGGGCAAAGTTGCCATCATTGAAGAGGTTGAGGATTCAGAAATAGAAAATGATACCAGATGCGAGATATGTCAATATGACCATCCTAAGGGATGTTGTCCTATAATCTCACATCTACAGGAGTCTGGGGTGTATGCACTCAACCCATGATTAAAGAAATGGCAAACACCCCGAAGGTTACCTTACCCTCAAGGTAATCCAAGGCAGTTCCACCAACCCTTAACATATTATCCCAATGGAACTCCATTACAATCGATTAAGCAATATCAAGAGTGGAAACCCCCACAATCATGGGGAATGCCACCACCAAGGCAACAATATCCTTATCAGCAACCTAACCTGTATGGATATTACATGCAACAGCCAATCTCCCCACATGACTCTACTGGTCACATCACTCCTCAACCTCACTACCAAGCTCACAAGTATTATGGAACTCCCTCTTCTAGAGGCAATATTTTGCAAGCATATAATCCTTCTCATCTAGCCGCACCTCTTCCACCAATAGCTACACTACCACCTACTCCAGCTATGCAGGGTGAAATCCCTACCCAACTGTAGCAACGTAATGCCACAAGGGTTGTTAACTCTCAACCTACTATTGGTTTCAACAACCACGTGAAGAAAAGACCTTTCTTTAGAACCAACAGACCAACCAAGCCCTTGCAATCACAAGCGGCTAATTTCTTAGATGCCTCAATATCAATCAAAATTTTGAAGCCTCCTTCAACTCAACCACCACATTCAACGCATACAGTCATGGTAACAAATGTCGTCACTGATTGGATTAAAATTGGCCACCTTCCTAGGAAATTCTCTGATCCTTGGAGTCCTCTGATACACTTACAAATTGCTGGAAATGCATCGTGCAAGGCTCTTTTGCATTCAGTTTCCGGTGTCAACTTGATTTCTCAAGAAATGTACAAGGCCTAGAACCTGCCTCCATTGAAAAAGAGCAACATCCATCTCGAGTTGGCCGACTAGTCCATCACTGTCCCATTGGGACTAGTGTAAGACATTGTTACCACTATTTGTGGGTGGTTGTACCCAACTGACTTCCTGGTGATTCAGGTGAACAACGGTAAGGGGGACTTCCCAATCATAATGGGAAGAGCATGGCTAAGCACCATCGACGCATGCCTAGGAATCTGTAATCTTTCCCTAGAAATATCAAAGGAAAATACATTCAAAAAGATCAAGAAGAAGAAAGTTCCGTGCATCGCATATAATAACATAGGGTGTAATTGCGTGCAGAGATCATGGTTTGTGCAAAGTTTAGCATTGCCTACATGCAATCAGTGTGCACAAGTGATTAACATACAAAATGCCTATATGCAACAACCACACGATAGAAAGACACCGAGTGGCTGACAGCTGATCAAGAAAGTAGTTCACTCATATCCATGGAACCAACTGAGGGTTTGACTCGNCCACACGATAGAAAGACACCGAGTGGCTGACAGCTGATCAAGAAAGCAGTTCACTCATATCCATGGAACCAACTGAGGGTTTGACTCATGCTTACATTGATAGCATAGACGCATTATAGCAAGTCCATTGCCAACTTCCAAGTCGTAACCTTGAAAATATCAATTGGGGGAAGTTGAAAATCCATGAGAAATTTAAGCAGGAGCCCCACGAGTTGAAGCCATTGCCCACCGGTATGGAATACATGTTTCTTAAAAATAGAAAACCGGTAATTATCAACGCTAAGCTTGCTCCTCAATAGAAAGAAGAACCGCTAAAGGTAATAAATAAATGGTTAGAAGCCTTCACTTGGTTATATGCCAAATTAATTGAAATAGATCCTAGGATATGCCAACATAGAATTTACACTGATCCCTCCATGAAGCCTCGAAGACAATAGCAAAGGCGATTGCATCCTAAGCTGAAGTAAGTAGTTAAGGAAGAAATTAAACAGCTTCTCAAGGATGGGTTCATATACCCCATTGCTGATAGTGAATGGGTTAGCCCCTTAGTTATTTTGCCTAAAAAGGGAGGCAAATGGAGGGTGTGCATAGATTTTAGGCTATTGAATATCGAAACATTCAAAGATCACTTTCCATTGCCATTTTTCAACCAACTCTTAGACACCATCGTAAGGCATCACTATTACAGTTTTCTGGATGGATATAGCAGATATAACCAAATACAAATAGCCCTAGAAGAGCAAGCCAAGACTATATTCACCAGTCCTTAGGGAACGTTCACATACAAACAAATGTCATTTGACTTGTCCAATGCCCCTGCAACATTTCAATGACTAGTTCTAAGCATATTCCAACTAGAGATAAGGAATGGTGTGGAGGTCTTTATGAACGACTTCTCCACTTATGAAGAAAACTTTGTCAAGCCTTAGATCAGTTGGAGCAAGTGTTAAAAACATGTGTAGAACCAATTTGAGGCTCAACTAGCAGAAAAGCCATTTGATGGTCCAAGAAGGCATAGTACTAGGGCACAATATCTCACACACAGGGATAGAGGTAGACCCCAAGAAAATCAAAGTATTCCAAGGAATTACCCATCAACTGGAAACTGTCAAAGATATTCGATCATTTCTTGGACATACTGGCTACTATAGGAGATTTATTGAGAACTTTTCAAAGGTTACCAAACCATTGGTGGAATTAACCAAAAAGGACATACCTTTCGAGTGGACCAGGGAATGCGAATTAGCTTTTCAAACTCTGAAATAGAAGTTAGTAGAAACACCCATTCTACAAGCTCTGGACTAGTCCAAATCATTCCATATCATGATTGATGTGTCCAACTATGCCTTAGGAGCTGTACTTACATAGTTAGATGACAAGAAGCATCCTTATTACATCCACTATGCAAGTAGAAGTATCACTGGTGCACAACTTAACTACACTACCACAGAGAAAGAATTAATGGTTATAGTGTTTGCACTAGAAAATTTTAGACACTATGTATTGGGATATAAAGTATATATACATGTAGATCATAGTGCAATCTGGTTCCTCATGAATAAGCCAATGGTAAGCCCTAGTATCATACGATGGCTTGTAATCTTACAAGAGTTTAATTTAACAATGATCAATCGCAAGGGCACCAAGAATGCAGTTGCTGATCATTTATCTTAGTTGCGATGGGATAACAAAGAGGATGAGTATCCAATTTCTGATCATTTCCTTGATGAATTCCTCTTTGCTGGTGTAGTGAATAATCAATCACCCACGAAGAAAAACTAGTACAGTAGAATTCTTACCTATCTCCTCACCCAACAAACACCACAAGAGTTAAACCTTAAGAAGAAACAACAGTTTCTTCACCAAGCCAAGTACTTTATGGAGATCAATGGGCAACTTTACAAAGTGTGTCCCAATGGCTTGGTTCGATGGTGTGTTCCCGATATAGATCAACTGCGAGTTCTCCAAGATGCTCATGAGGGCCCTTGTGGTGGTCATTACACTAGGATATGAATGGCCATCAAGATCCTACTTGTAGGATATTATTAGCCTACATTATTTTGGGATGCCCATCATTTTGTCCAATCTTGTGAGTGCTGTCAATGTGATGGGGGAATAACTACTAGAAAGGAGGGTCCGCAATCATGGATTTAACCGTTAGAACCCTTTGACATTTGGGGAATTGATTTTATGGGGCCGATTACACCAATGTCCAATGGAAAAGCTTATATTATTATTGCCATTGATTACCTAACAAAATGGGTCGAAGTAGCTACTATTAAAGATTGTACATCATCTACAGCTGCACGATTTGTTCAACAACAAATCATAAACAAGTTTGGTGTGCCGTGTGCACTTATTTCAGACAATGGTACACACTTCACAAGTGCAACTTTTTGGAAATTAATGCAATGCTTAGGGGTTGAGCATAAATGAACTACACCATACCACCCCCAAGTGAATGGTCAAGCAAAAGTCACCATCAGGGAGATTACCAAGATATTGACAAGAACCATTAGCAAGTTTAGGCAAGACTAGAGCACTAAATTGAATGATGCTCTTTGGGCATACTACTCCACATGAAAACTCCCTATAGGCTACTCTCCCTATGAGTTAGTGTACGGTAAATTACCAATGCTTCCCATTAAAACTAAGCTTCGTACACTATCCATAGCATGTGACCTCAACCTTGACCTTGATCTAGCATAGAAACAACGATTGGTAACCCTTAACTTGCTAGATGAAAATCAACTAGCTGCCCTATCATCTAACAAATTGCAAAGGCATTCAATAAACAAGATCATGACCTAAGAATTAGGAAAGTTAAATATCATCCAGGAAATAAGTTTCTCTACTGGAATCCCACACATGTGCCACAACATACTAAATTTTAAACACTATGTGAAGGACCTTATATTATTTATGCAACTTTTCCTTCAAGGGCCATGACAATATACAAACCTGAGAGCCTTGATAAGAAACTTTTGATCAACATGCAACAAACCAAACCTTTCTAGGAGCTTAGGACAGCCAATACACATGCTACCTCTCTTGATAGACAACCCTGCTCACTATTTTGGATCTCCTCTTTCCAACTTAGTCATGGGGGAGATGGCCACCTATGCTAACCATTCTAGGCCCTCAATTCTTTTTGAATTTTTATTTTACACATTCTTTCAACTTTTCTTTCTTTTTTTTTACACCATCATTCATGTTTCTACTATTTCTTTGTTTACTTGATTTACTTTTATTCATCATCTAATAAGTGCTCATGATGGTGGATTGAATTATATCATATTGATTACTACTATTTGATTTTTACCTTTGAATTATGCTACTGATATTAAGGCATGGTTCTTTTGGTAAAACAAGCGATGAGTCCACATGCTCCACTCATACATACAACTCTATGGTCTCCATTCGCTTGGAACTATACTATCCCTTTTTTCTAAGTAAACTTGTTAATGAATTGGTGGCTGGGTACTTTTCAAACCAAGGAAAGACTCAAAGGATGAAAAGGGTATGACTTCAAGCAGATTCGATGCATTTGTGCTGGTCATTCTCTTGGGTGCTTGGATGCTTTTTTTTGCATTTTCTGCCATTTTGACATTGATCAAATATCAAGAAGTTGAGTAAATAAAAATAGACCTTTGCATGATGTGGTTCTCACATAAAAAAAGTGAGAATTCAAAGCACACCCCTTAGACATAATAAAGTAATATGGGCTACAAGCACTAGTTATGGAACTGGAAGAACATGTTACCCATTCCTGAAGGTTCCTTCTAACTAAGACCCTTTCTCACTTCCTGCTTCTCCATCTCACTCTCCTCGAAATGGTGGTGACTCTTTGTGGAAGAATTCTTGTTGCTTCAAGTGGATGGATTGGTCAAGTGTATTGATGCGAGGTCACTGAATGTGGTTGGTTTGAGTCTGGATTTGGAATGAGTTCTACTCAATTATCTTAACCATGAAATACATAAGGGGCTTTACACAACCTTGTTCTTGGGATTCCATTGCATTCTCTCCTCTTCATCTTTCTTTCCATTTTCCACTCATTGCTGGTTTTATCATTAGTCCGTTCTGGGTTCATGCATTGTTTTTCTTTGGTGCATTCTTATGGGTAAGTTTTTAACTCTTGTTTCCAAATGACATTCCTAGAGCCTACGGACTCTTTGGTTTGTGGGTTTGTTAGGGCATAAAAGGCATGAGCCTGCTTTAGGGAGGATCCACTGGCATTCTTTTTTGGTGCAATTGTTAACTTCTTATCCTCAAACATTTCCTACAATCAATCATTTCTTATTTCATCCCCATCCATGACATCCATTTTTTTGGCGTTGTCGTTGTTATTTTTCACATCTTTCTTGTTCCTCATATTTTTCCATCTTATAGCCTACTGGAGGTTCGCTCTTAGTCGTGGGGGCCCTAGCACAAATTTTTTAATTTTCTTCATTTTACTATTCACCTAACCCCTACACCTTGGGTAGTCACCTGTGATAAATCTCCGAACCAGTTTCTGCCATAACCACAACTCAACTAATGCGCTTCATATTGAGGCAAGGTATCAACTACATTGTGGTTTATCTATCCTTACTCATTTGTGATTGTGTTGTGTGTGCAAATGGTGATCATACAAACAATGGATTGGGCTTGGAGGAAGCACTCAGGATGGACCAAAACTGGAGCATTTACGAAAGGAGAAAGTCTGGTGATGTGGATATAGATAAACAATGGAAGGCGCAATCTTAGCATTAGCGACAACACGCTTCATTTTCTTTCTCTCTCTTTCTCTACAAGTTGTTAAATAAAGGCTTGGATATCATTTATGTACGAGTGTTCACCACAATGGTCATGAACACTAATGTTGTAATATGCTTATTGATCTATTCACTAGGCACATTGAGTCTATCATCCCATTCCACTGTCAGCTATCAACTAGTCAATAATCCCATACCTTCCCAATATTTTGTAAGGAACTCGAGGATGAGGTTTCATTCAATCGTGGGGGTATGATGAGAGTGATTACTCTAGCGGTTACTCTAGCAGTTATTCTAATTATTAGAGTAGTTACTCAAGCGATTTATTCTAATTATTAAAGCAATTACTGTAGCGGTTTATTCTAATTATTAGAGAGGTTACTCTAGTAGTTACTTTAGCAGTTATTCTAATTATTAGAGTAGTTATTCTAATTATTAGGGTAGTTATTCTAATTATTAGAGTAGTTGCTCCCAAGTCTATAAATACAGTGCCCAACACACAATTGAAAGGAAGTCTTTTAGCAGTGAAGTAGTGAAACTCTTGTAGTCTATTTGAAAGTTAGAGTATTTTCCAAGTGCCCACAACAAGACGTCGAAGTGTGGATAGATCTTTATTTAAGCATTCTATACCTAAGCACACCTTATGTATGGCAATAAAGATAAGCTCTTTGATTCATCCTTGCAACACTTGAGATTTTTTTTCTTACGCATTTCTTTTATTTTATTTTCATATGCATTTATTTTATTTTATGCACTTTACATTTCTATTATTATCGTAGCAATTCATTTTGATCAATTAAGAAAATCGTTAAAATACACTCAGTATGATCACTTCGAGCATGCGTGTAATACTTGGTAACCCAATAACGATTATTTTTTAGTAATCCTAGTAGTGTTGCACTGGTTTAGGATGTGTACAGCAAGTGAGAATGGATGCTGGTGTTAGGATTAGTTGAAGCCTAGTTAATCAGTAGTTAAGTTAAATTAGTCACCTAGTTATCTCTCTCTCCTCCTTTATTAGTAGCAGGACATAAAAACATAAAAGCTATAAAAATCATATGCCTCAAGCTTACTTAACCATGCAATTGTGACATACCGGTAAGCTTGGGAAGACAATGATCAACCAACCCATCCTTATTCCACAAAGGTGCATAGGCACTTAGTCCTTGGAATTCGACCGGATTATGTGTGAAACGCTCATATTCGTATGGTTGAGCATAGGGGTACCTCGCCGCTCATCACTAGGTTTCTTCTTCTTAATTTGTATGTAGGTGCCAATATTAGCTCTTAAATCCTTTGACCTTACTTGTTCAATGTCATCTATTATAGTTACTGTGTTAGTAACAATCCAAGTGCGGCTAGCAGCAAAATCTTGACATATTCTTGATACTTGGCTTATTGTTTTTTTCTTTTATCCATTGCTATGAATTCAATGCCTATTCTTAATTCTTTGATTTCTTTGTATTTTGAACATGGGCATGCTAATTGATATATTTCAAATGCAGGGCGCATGACAAGTGTTTGACAAATTGCCCTTACTGGTACCGTTATTTTGCAATTGTAAGAAACTGATAAAAATTGTTTGAACATACAACTTTCAGTGGCCAATTCTCACAAATTTAGCTGTGCTACTATTATACTAGCTATTGCATTTGATTTTTTTTTTAAATATGGCTTCCTTCCATTCATGGATTAAAATTTGAAAACTAGATACTTGCTTAGATTTACTCCAATGAACTTAAGCTTGTTGTAAAGTGTTCCATATAAAATTCTTTGATACTTTTGTGGCCTTGTCTTCAATATTGCAATATTTAAAATTGCTTTTGTGATTGATTTTCTCAAGTCTTACTTGTAATCTTTGGTAAGAGTACAATGATTTTCCTTCTTCCATAACCTCATCATTATGCTCACAACCACTTCTCAAAATTATTCATAGATAACTACAAACACCAATAGAGCACCAAAAAAAAACTCAACCAATTTTATCATGCAAGGCTGTTCCATTCAATGGCCTAAATGTGACAACATTTCATACCCCACTTTTCTTGAAACAAGAAATTTTATTAAAAAAATATACATATAAGATAGAAATATTTTTTTGAGGAAAACTTCCATTAAACTTAAGGTTTAATGGAATAAAAACCTCTTCCTATGAAAACATAGAAACTATACAAAATTTACATTTTTACATGAACATGAACTATTCTTGGTGAGCGAAAAGAATAGTGAGGGTTACTCTTTTTGGAACCCTTATGTCTTGAATCTTCTCATATGTTATTTCCATTGTAATGAAGGCCTTTTTATCCTCCTCTTGCCTTATAGAAGCCTCTCCTTGATCTTCTTTCATCTTATCTCCCTCAATTGTTTTCATTTCCTTTGTTGGAGATTTTGGAGGCTCTCTCCATGTGGAAACTTCTTCATCATCTTGAGACATAAAAACTTCACCCCATGAATTTTCCTTACTTGGTGATTTTTGAGCTCCATCTTGAAACGTACACTCTTGAAAAACACCCCAATCATTGGCTTGAATGGAGAGACCACCCATGAGAAACATGAATTCATTAGTAAGCCACATTAGGAAAGGACTTTCTTTTGGAGCTCCATGGGCTACAACTTTGTAATAGGCCTTCAACACATGTTCTAGGCAACATCCCATCACATAGGGAATGAAAGGCCTATTCATTGCTTTCTCAAAAACCATCTTCTCTATCAAACCGAACACTTCTCTTACTTTCTCAACTCAACATGAATTGGAAAATGATGAAATTCTAAGTAACCCAATCCTCTTTTTATAGTAGCTAGAAACTCAAAACCAAATTTCCCTCCTTGTTCACACTCTAACCACTTTTAAAATTCTTCACTTAATTGACATAATTTCCCACTAAGTGGTTGATTAGTTACCTTTTCCACTTGTCACAATTGTATGAGTTAAATAATTAAATTATTTCTAATTTAAATATATTTATCATATATACATTTATTTAATGTTATAATATTATCTAGACTTCTCTACCTATATACCCATAAAATATAAATACCATAATTAACTATATAATTATTGTATATTAATAATTAATATTATATTCCTAATAATTTAATAGTATATACATATATTACTTT
>MNCI01001727.1:428985-457616 GCA_015680685.1 Gnetum montanum | reverse complement strand
TGCAGAGTTCGACCGGATCGTGCGTGCTACGCTCATTTCGTATGGTTGAGTGTAGGGGTACCTCACCACTCATCAACATGGTAAAGCTTTAAATTGAGAAAAATCTTGCATTGGAATCGCAACTTTCTCTTCTCTTTTTTAAGTTGCAATATTTTCTTCATGATTCAAGTTCAACTATTTTTCTAATTGTATAGCTTCACTAAAGTAGTCTTTTAGTGTAGTTAAGTTTGGAGTTCTTCTTAACCAAATTGAAATGTTAGGGTTGATAGCTTTTAGATAAGTTTCTCTAAGAATTTCATCTGATGGTCTATATTGTCTTTGAAAGAGTTCGCAAACTCGTTGAAATTTGATATTGAAATCTCTAATTGATTCTTTAACTCTTTGCTTAGCTTGTATTAGTTCATAATATAGTTGTTGTTGATCTAATTGATTACCAAACTGGGCTAAGAAAAGATTCTTCATGTCATCCCAACTTTTAATATTGTTACTTGGTAAGTTTGAATACCAAATTTGAGCCATATCCTTTAAATTTGATACAAATAGCCTACAAGCTTGATCTTGATGTTGAATATTTGCATGAGCTAAAGTTAACTCAAACATGTGAATGTATTCTTCAACTAAGTAAGCTTTTCTAGGAATGAAAGGCTCAAGCAAATATTTGTAAACTACCTCAGGAATATCATTATAATTTTAAAATCCTAATGGTGTGATTCTTTGCCAAGGATTTTCCATCTTATTTCTTTGAATAGTTGAACTCTTAAACTTTCTAGATCTTCTCTTATAGACCAATAAACCAGATATAATGGGTGATCTTCCTAGCCTTCTAGTTTTCACTCCACTACTTGTTCCAAATTTAAAAACTATCTTTTGTTCTTCTCCCGATGAAGAATCAATCTTATAATCAAGAACTTCTGTTGAATCTTTGAAACCTTTCAAACTATCAATTTTGTTGGTCATGAACTAAAAATAGTGTTGAATTTCTTAAGCCTTTCTAGTAATGAAGAACTATTGATGTGTTAGAATTATTAGGCTTATGAACTTAGAGGATAACTTTTTAGCCCTCCTTCTAGTGCCAAAAGAACTGTTGGCAATTGTTTGGAACATGACTGCCAACGAGTGTTCTCGAACAAGGTTTAGGTGCTTGCTAGTCTCTGGCAACACCAAGGCCCAAATACCTCCAAATAGACTTAGTGGTTAAACGTGAGTATGTGTTTGCTGTTGTGAATGTTGAAATGATTGGGCTGAATATAAAAAACTATAAATGGCTATCATGAAGAGATTTAGCCAAACTTTGTCAAATACTATGAATTGGTGAAAATTTTTGTTTTGTCTAATCACCTAGTCTATGTGATCCTTATAATACCTACTTGTAACAAATAAAATTTTGCAAAAATATTTGAGCACAATTTTGCCAATCTATTCCTAATTTTTCCCAGAGAGAAGAATTCCACAAGAAAACTAGAAATAGAGCGAGATTCAATGGACTTAGGAAAAGAAAGAAAAGAAAGCAGATTTGTGTACAATCTCAAATATTTAGACAAGGTAAATTAATTCAAGGAAACACTTCACAATAAAGCTATCCCAAATTCAATATCTACAAATTGTTCAAACTTTCTATGCTCAAACAAGAAATTTCTTCAAGACAAATCCTACTATGCTACCAAAAATTGCTACATAAACTACTACATACGAGACTCTATTTTTGCTAGATAATAGTTGTCAACAATTGCATTTAATAGAACCTTCAAAAGATTTGACAATTTCTGATTGAAATAGTATGACACTCACTTTATAAATAAAGAAGTTATTTCAATCCCATCAAAATACCAAAGATTTTCTAAACCCTCTTGATTATTGATTGCTCAATGGCATGTCTACTGCATAGGATCTCTTACAGCAATCCTAATAGCAGTTCTTAAATGTTGCATAATAATAAATTTAACTAATAAATTTCTCTTAAGGCTTTTAAACATAAGCTCTTCTATGGAAAATTTCAAAAGGAAACTACTATCATGCAACAAGAACTATAAGAGCAATCTAAAAATCCCAATTTTAAATGCCAAGCATGATACTATCTAAACCACTAGCTAAGCAATTTAAACAAAATGGGAAGAATATAACTCACTGGATTAAAATAAAGTGGCCAAAATGGTGTCTTTAGCAAGCCATCTAACAAGTAATCTTCAACATGTCTTCTTTATTTTCTTTTTTTTTTCTTTGCCTCCCCTCAAAAGCCCCTTCTATCTACCTTTTGAAGCCTTTTTATAGTGCTCCATAGGTAGTTAGGGTTTACAAAATGTCTTGCATAACTTGTTCACCAAGTTAGGAAGTTACAACTTGCCCAACAAGTTAGGAGAAAATCATGCTAACATTGGCATGTATTTTCTCAAATTACATATATATTTTTATAAGTAGTTGCAACTTCCACAAGAAGTCTAAACCCTTATATAAAATAAAGCAAAGTATCTAGTGATTATAATCTTCAAGGTAGCTTAATCATGACTACCATAGAAAAATTAGGTATGGTGGCAAAATGTGTCCTTTGGAGCCATATCATGAAGATCATCATAAATTTTAGGAAATATTTATCATAATTGACAAGTGTCCCATCCGTCAATAACCCCTCACACAAATTTTTCAAATGGTATATAAATATTTAATCAATACATGACCAACGGGTTAACCATGTGAGCAAGGTAAAATATTATATGGTTTTAACCACATCAAAGCAGTGTGTCATATTCGCAAAAGAAATATTTTGCCTAAACCTTTGCATCCAAAATCTCTGTCATTGTGAACAGACCGAGCCCTCTGCGTGTTTTCACTAGGCCACAAGAAACCCTCGTTTAGAACTGCTGCTACTATCAATGCCTAGCACATCCCCTATAACCATAGATCTCTGCAGAGCAACACCCTACCGCCACAGCTGATGATACTTCCATGTGCCACACTCCAAAAAAAATGTGCAATTGCTACAATCCTAAGTCACTACCATCGAATTTTTATAATGATGCCCCTGTTTGCCATGATTAGTTTTTTGTTATGGTCTCCACCAGCTGCAGTTGCGGTGTACCTAATTTTTTTTAATGGCCTTTCCACACTACGTCGTTTGTTTGTCTTTGTTACTTTAGGGCTTGTTTCCTGGCATGCTGTGCGCTCCATTTTGTCACCTAATTCCTGCATTTTCTTTTGTAGAAATTCATGGTTCTTTCGGTACCCTGCATCTATGCCTAGGCTTGAATCTTTTTATTCACTGGGTGCCACAAATTTTATACAAGGAAAGATTTTTTTCTGATGCAACAATGTAATGCAAACACAATTTAAGATTATGATAACCCGAATTTTGGTCCCTAAAATTTTTAAACAATACTCTCAAGGCTTCCTACCTTTCTTCTTCTTAATTTGTATGCAAGTGCCAATATTAGCTCTTAAACCCTTTGACCTTATGTGTTCAGTGCCATCTATTACAATTACTATGTTAGTAACAATCCAAGCGCAGCTAGTAGCAAAATCTTGACATATTCTTGATACTTGGTTTGTGTTTTTTTTCTTTTATCCATTGCTATGAATTCAATGCCTATTCTTGATTTTTTGATTTCTTTTTATTTTGAATATGGGCATGCTAATTGATATATTTCAAATGCAGAACGCATGATAAGTGTTTGACAAATTGCCCTTACTAGTACCCTTATTTTGTAGTTGTAGGAAACTGATAAAAGTTGTTTGAACATTCAGCTTTGAGTGGCCAATTCTCACAAATTCAGCTATTCTACTATTACACTAGCTGTTATATTTGATTTGTTTTTTAAATATGGCTTTCTTCCATTCATGGATTAAAATATGAAAACTAGATACTTACTTCAGTTTACTCTAATGAACTTAAGCTTGTTGTAAGGTGTTCCATATAAAATTATTTGATATTTTTGTGGCCTTCTCTTTAATATTGTAACATTTAAAATTGCTTTTGTGATTGATTTTCTCAAGTCTTGCTTGTAATCTTTGGTAAGAGTACAATGCTTTTCCTTCTTTCATAACCTCATCCTTATGCTCACAACCACTTCTCAAAATTATTCATACATAACTATGAATACTAATAGAGCACTAAAAAAAACTCTTAACCAATTTTATCATGCAAGCCTATTCCATTCAATGGCCTAAATGTGACAATAGTTTCTTAATATATTTTTCTCTCTTCTAGAAGGATTAAGAAAGCATTAAGTGAGCTTTGTTGTCTCACTTATTCAACTATCACAAGAATCAACTCATGGATTCCATCAAATCTAGCTACACTTTACACATTTCTTACTTCATCAAATTGAGCACCATTATTAAAATTCCAAGGTATACGAAAAATTACATTAGCACAATCAATTGGAATTACATTACCTCTTGGGAAAAATCTTTATAAAACTAATGCATTTATAAGGTTTAGGATGACGATTAACTACCAATCCCAATCTAGCAACTGCTCTAGAATAAACAAGATTTTTTTGGGCTTGCCCATCAATTAAGACATGAATCCATTCCTCACTAAGCAAGCATCTAGCCCCAATTTGAAACAAAAATTTTCTATTAGGTTGATCTCCTCTATTCACATTCCCCATGAATGCATAAGAATTTAATTCAGAAACATCCATAATTTTTGGAGCATTAGGATTATCTTTCTAAAGATCTTGGCTTGACATTTCTTTTACCTAAATGGTTTGCACATCCTTGTTCTTAGCTACCTTGTAAAATGAGCATTCCCATTGCTTATGTCCCCATTCTTCACACTTGAAGCATTGGATTTCTAATGAGATGCTACCTTGACCCTTACCTTGGTCCTTCTTGGCTTTTTCCTTCTCATCACCTCTTTTAGTCTTCTTTTCATGGCTATCATCCTTGTCTTTGGATTTGTACTTGGATCCTTATTCAGCTTTGGATCCCTTCTACTTTTCCTTGGAAGTTGTTTTACTCCTGTTTCTAAATTCACTTAATTTCTTCTCAGCCTTGAGTGCCAAATCATAATCCTCATTAAGAGTTTTTGGCTCATAAAAAGAAAACTCCTACTAGTATGTTGTTTTGAGACCTTCTAAAAAGATTGAAGCATGTTCATACTCCTTCCAATTTACCTTAGCTCAATGGAATAGATCACAAAATTAGATGTAGAATTCTTTGACATCCCTGTCACCTTACCTTAGGAATTTTAACTTCATAATGGTCTCTTGTCTCTCACAAGATTGTTCAAATTTTATTTTCAAACTATATTTTATTAATCCCAACCTTTGATGGCTTGAACATTTCATCTTTAATAACCACAGGACTTCTTTTTCCATTAAGTAAAAGCCATACCTTCTAATCTAGATTCAATAATAGGTACCCTCATATTATTTGGTATGTCTTCCAACTAAAAATGCTTCTTAAGTGTCGTTAGCCAACTCACAAAAGCATTGCTACCATCTAAACCATTGAAAGTCTTCAACTTCACATAGGAAATTCATGCAACATTTCTAAATGCTCTAGTAAGCCTTGCCTCATCGTCCTTGTCAAGCTTACCTAAATAAGGAGTATTGATCAATGTTGGAGTCCTTAGAATTTTCATTTGAGAAATAGGATTCCCTCCCATTCAAATCCTTGGCTAATGAGTTCCTATACTCCTATAACTAGATTTTCCTTCCTCATCATTTAGTCTGTCTCTAGCTAGTTGTGAAACATTTTCATCTAGACATGCATGCTTTTCACCTTTATATGTTTAAATATGCCTAAGACTCACATTCTTATATACATATGTGTGTATTTCATCTAACAAAGAAACCATCATCTTAAAGGAAAAATTCATGCTTCTCATGTCCTAATTCAAAGCTTGCACCTATTTCTTCTTAGATGCCATCTAAAATTAACAAAATCCTCAACCAATTTTCAAGAAACAATCAACACAAAACTCAATACAAGAGCTCCAATACTAATAATGCTAGAGCAAGTTCACTCTACTAATTATGAATTAATCAATATTTATGAATAATAAAAGACAAGAAACCTAGAAACCTTCCCTCAACTCATCTTGAGATTCTTTAGATGTTTTCATGGCCTTCTCACCTTCTCTTCAATTATTTCCATCCTTTTCCTCCTTACCTTTATTGTTTCTCAAATTAGGATGGATGATTTTAGAAGTTTCCCTTGCCATATTAGTTGTCTCTAGCCTTGTCAGGTTGTCTCCTGCCAAAATACAACTTTTTCCAAAGATATCTACTATTTTTGGGAGAGATCTCCTCCCAAACTAAGACATCTTCTCAGTAACAAGATACTTGCTCAAGACATCTTCTAGTTTAAGGAGACATCTTTCTTAAGATGTCTTCTCTGAGAATGAGATGTCTTTCTTGAGACACCAACAAAATGAGCTTGATGTCTTCTCTACATTCAAGACATCTTCTATCAATCCCAAATCTCAACTAATATATCTTTGTGCCTTTCAAGACGTCTTCCAAAAGCCTCAGACCTACAGAACACACATGTATGGAAGAATAATGGGAATCAGAAGAGGTGTCCCTACATCATTGAGATGAAAAGGAGTACAAACTTGAGTTTTCGGAAGAGGGACCTATGATTCCCAACTACTTACATCAATATTTTCAAAACAAAAGTCCTAAAATGATTAGGACTTGTACATAGAAAATTTTTATTCAGCTAGCTCTAGAAGTTTGTAGTCTTTATAGAACCTCACATCTAATTCCTTTTTTTCCTCTCATCCCTATTTTTCATCCACTGTCAATTTTTTTCTTTTGGAGCTTCCTTCCTCTAACTTGTTTGGGTTCAAAGATCTTTTAGCTTCCTTCATCTTATGCCTCATACTTAGATGTATAAATTGTAACAAATAGCATCACCATTCATAAAATAATAAAAAGAAACACCTAAATGCTTTGTTAACATGAGCGCATAACTGATGATAAGACAGTTGAAGCATCCAAGTAATAGAAATGCACCTCCCCTACTTTAATAATGAAATAATAGTAATAATAATGATTATTATTATTTTAAAATATGATAACATACTATGCAAGCCCAACTTAGGTTATGGGCCTTGGCAGGGCTGTGTTGACCAAGCTAGGAAAATAATCTCCTCTTTTTTCTATTCTTTGTAATTAAATAAAATATAAAATTAAAAAATTGTGTGTGTGTGTATTACATTAATATATAAATAATTATTATTTAGAAAAATAGGACCACATGAACCATAGAGCTAATTGCACTCCTGCAAAAGCAAATCGAATTCACTAGATCAGCCTATTCATTAAGCACCATTGTTTAGTAACCAATGAACTAAGAAGCACCATGTGGTTGAACTCACTGCCCATCTACAAACTACACCATATACTAGATTAGCCTCTTCTCTTATTTCTGCTAGTTATAAAGCACACGTAGTGGCATGCGGCCTAGCTCATCTGGCTATGCAAAGAAACCCATCACAACAACTGCCATTGCATTTTTTATCCTCATGTCATCCTCCCTACATGTACTAATTATGGTGGTGATAAAGTTATTCTTACACTCATAATTCATTATGCAAAACTATGATTATAGTCTACTTAGAAACAAGTTTAGATTTCTACAGATGTTAATTTAAAGCATATGCATTGATCCCATATGATCGAATTCAATAATGAGAAAGTAGAATAGGGTTTCATTAAGAATAATTGATTTGAGACTTCTTTGCTTGAGGTACCAAAGCATGTGCTAGTGTAGGGATTTGTTTTTGTAAATTTGGTGCGTTATCATCTTTGCATAGCTCATTCACCAAAAACATAGTTGTAAGCCACATTTCCCTAAGGATGGCTAAAGCTTGCCAATGTGCTCAAGTGAAGTAGGTAGGAGACACTACTCAAACTACTCAAGTGGCACACCATGGTTAAATAAGGATATAGAGTTACATTTATCATCAACCCTATGTGGACTAGAGCCTGCCTAGAACTAGGACATGTCAAATGATCCTCATTCAACCATCATATGATTGATGATCAAGAAGCCCATGCATTTGAGTCCTAGCATTGTTACTATTGTAGCTAAAACACCACAAACATTTGCATGTTATTGTTACTATTGTTGTTATTGTAGCTAAAACACCACAAGAATGAAGGGGTAAAGCAGTCATTTTTAATTTTAACCTCATTCTGTGTGGTGCGACCTTATGCATGTCTCACATACATTGCGATCCATAATAAACAATATGATTCACAATGTATGTAAAATTTTGCAAGGGACTGTGAATAGTAGTTAAACACAATTCTAACTAGAAGGTAGTCTAACCACATGAAAGGCCAAAAATATTTAAAATTTAAGTCGGCTAGAAGGCATGATACCTTCTAGAAGACTTTTGTATATGAACTATGTGAGGCTGCTAGGTCCAAGGAATCATAGTTTTCATATACCTTACTTTCAGTTGGCCATATGCCTTCCAATAGCCCCAAACTTTAAGCAATTATTAACTACTAGAAGGTCTTGCTGTCTTCTAGCATGGACTGCAGGAAGGTGCTAGTTGCATCCTCTCACAATTTACTAATACCTTGCTACTGGATGACCCTTTGCCTTCCAAAAGCTAGAAACTCCAAGCAATTGCTTTCTTTCAAAAGGTCTGAATGCCTTTCAATTGACCCTTTGCCTTCTAAGAGCCTCAAAATGCAACCAATTGCTCCCTTTCAAAATGTTTCGATGCCTTTGATTGGGACTACACAAGGTTGCTAGGTGCAAAGAATCATAGTTTCATAGACCTTGCTTCTGGTTGGCCATCTTCCTTCCAATAGCCCTAAACTTTAAGCNTTAGTAAATTGTGAGAGGATGCAACTAGCACCTTCCTGCAGTCCATGCTAGAAGACAGCAAGACCTTCTAGTAGTTAATAATTGCTTAAAGTTTGGGGCTATTGGAAGGTACATGGCCAACCAAAAGTAAGGTCTACGAAAACTGCGATTCCTTGCCCCTAGTAGCCTCATGTAGTCTCAATTAGAAGGCATCAGAACCTTTCGAAAGGGAGGAATTTCTTGCATTTTGAGGTTGCCAAAAGGTTGAGGGTCATTCAGAAGGCTAAAGACCATTCAAAAGGCATTCAAACCTACAAAAAGGGAGCAATTTCTTGGAGTTTTTGNCTGAATGATCCTCTACCTTCTAGAAATTAGAAACTCTAAGCAATTGCTCCATTTTGGAAGGTCTAAATGCCTTTCGAATGGTCATTAGCCTTCTTCAAGCCCCAAAATGTAACCAATTACTTCCTTTCAGATAGGTTCTAATGCCTTCTGGTTGGGACTGCATGAGGCTGCTAGGTGTAAGAAATTGTAGTTTTCGTAAACCTTTCTTCTGGTTGTTCGTTTGTCTTGTGGTAGCCTTGAACTTTAAGTAATCATTAACTATCAGAAGGTCTTGGTGCCTTCTAGCATGGACTACGGGAAGGTGCTAGTTGCACCCTCTCGCAATGTGTGAATACCTTGCTATCGGATGATCTTATGCCTTCCATAAGTTAAAAAGTCTAAGTAATTGCTCCTGATGAGTGGCGAGGTACCCCTACACTCAACCATACGAATACGAGCATCTCACGCATGATCCGGTCGAACTCCAAGGACTAAGTGCTTACGTGCCTTATGGAACACTTAAGGTTAATCAATGGTTGTCTTCCCAGACTTACTTGTATTGTCATGATTGTATGGTTAAGTAAGTCTAAGGTATATGATTTTTATGTCTTTTATCTTTTTATCGCCTAGGCTAAGAGAGAAAAGGGTGAAGAGACTAAGTAACTAACTTTCATTAACTAAGCTTTAATTGTCCTAGCATCAGTATCCATTCCCACTTGCCCTGCACACCCTGAACTAGTGCAATGCTACTGGGATTACCAAACGCTATTCATTACTGGGTTACCAAGCGTAGCACACGTGCTCGAAGTGGTCGTACTGAATGCACTTAACTAGGAGAGTTGAGGGTTGAGAGTGATTAACTGTCTAAGAAAGCATTTAAACATTTAACAATAATTAAAGTCCTATTTAGCTTAGTCCATGTACTGCAAGGTTTATCAGAAAGTTCATCTTTATTACTGTACACAAATGTGTGCTCAGGTACAATTTGCTCGAATAAAGATCTGTTCACTTTGAGACTCCTACTGCAGGCACATGGAAATTATTCCATCTCTGGAATGGTAAAACTGCCAAAGCTTAGCTAAGGGTCTAGATCTAGATGATCTTACAAGGAAAAGCCGCCTCTTATTTATAGACAAGGCGACGGGCTACGATATCGTGTATGCGATATCGCAGGGGCCAACGCGATATTGCAGCCCATGAAATATCGTGTCCCATCATACCCCCATGACTGAATGAAAACTTGTCCTCGAGTTCCTTACAAAATATTGGGAAGGTATGGGATTATTGACTTGAATGATACTAATGGTGAATGGGGTGACGTGAATGGATCATCATTACAAAACATGGCAAACATAGTGTTCATGACAACAAGAGTGAACACTATACACATTTGAAATCTAGCCTTATTTGGCAGCTGAGAGAGAAAAGAGAAAAGAGAGAGAAAAGAAGAAAGAAGAAGTCTGTTGCTATTGACGCTACAATTGCGCTTTTCGTTTTTCATCCATAAGTGCACCATCAATCTTGTTCCTTGCCTAATTGCTTCAGCACCAGTCCATTCCAAGTGTTTCCTCTAGGTCCAATCCATTGTTGTATGATTGCCATCTGCACACACAACACAGTTTGATATTAGCAAGGGTAAATGAATCACAATGTAGTTAATACCTTGCCTTAGTGTAAGGTCCATTGGCTGAGTTGTGATATGGCTAATGAGGATCTAGAGATATAATACTGGTGGATACCTAAGATGTAGGGGTTAGGAGAAAATCGAAAAAATTGGACCAAGACCCCCATGATTGAGAGTGAACCTCTGGTAGTGAGAGAATGGAAAAAGATAAGGAATAAGAAAGATGAAGAAAAAGAAACAACAGCAACGCCAATAAAATGGATGTCAAAGATGGAAATGAACAAAATAATTAGTGATTACATAAATTTTTAAGGGAAAGAAATTAACGGATGCACCAAATAGTAATGTCAGTGGGTCCTCCCCAAAGCAAGCTCATGCCCTTAATGCCCTAACAATCCCACATTCAAAGTCCATAGGCTTTGGAAATGTCATTTGGAAGCAAGAGTTAAATTCTTAACCACAAGAGTTTACCAAAAAGAAAATAATGTATCAACCAAAATATGGACTACTGATACAACCGACAATGAGGTGAAAATGGAGAAAGAATGATGGAAAGAAGAGAATGGAATGGAATCTCAAGAACAAAGTGGTGTACAGCCCCTTGTGTGTTAATGGTTAATGTGACTTAGTAGATCCCATTCCAAATCCGGCCTCAAACAAACCACATCCAGTGACTTCACATTAATACATTCATCCAATCCATCCACTTGAAGTAACAAGAATGTATCCACCAAAGAGTCACCACCATTTCGACGAAACGAGAAAGGAGATAGGAAGCAAGGTAGGGCCTTAGTTAGAGGGAACATTTTTATTTAGTTTCATAACCAGTGTTTGTAGCCCAAATGATTATTTCATCTAAGGGGTGTGCTTTGAATTCTCACTATTTCTTTTTTTGTGTTTTGCGTGAGAACCACACCATACAAAGACTTATTATTTTTATTAGCTCAGCTTCCCGATAATGGAGTAACGTTAGAATGGTATGGGAGACTCAAGAAGAAAACATCTAAGCATCCAAGAGAATGGCCAACACAAATGCATCAAGTTCCTTTGAAGTCACACCCTTTCAGTCCTTGAGTCCTTCCTTAGTTTGAGAAATACTCAGTTACCAATTCATTGATAGTTCTTATTATTAAGAAAAGGACTGTATAGTTCCATGCCAAGAGAGACCATAGAAATTTATGGATGTATGGATGAAGTGGACTCATTGCCTGTTATATCAAAAGAACTATACCTTAGTATCAATATCATAACTTTAAGGTAAAAACCAAACATTAGCAATCAATGGAATACAGTTCATACCACCATTAGGAGCACTTATTAGGTGATGAATCAAACAAAATAAACAAACACATAAAGAAATGAAGGAGTATGAACTATGTTGTAAAAAAACAAGAAAAGTTAAAGAAATTTGTAAAACAAAAACTTAAAAAGAAACTAAGGGCCCCAAATGATTAGCATAGGTGGCCATCTCCCCCATGACTGAGTTGGAAGGGAGAGATCCGAAATAATGAGTGAGGTCGTCCTCTCTCAGATGTGCTATGTGCATAGACTATTCTAGGTTCATGATAAGGGTTGGTCGGTTGCACACAGACTATTATTCTCCTATCGGAGTACTCATTTAAATTTTCTAAGAGTTTCCAACTTCCCTCGATTGGTGGTTTCAGATTAAGGGCTGGAAGTTGGTGACACTCTTGCTCTAGTGCATCTATGCTTTCTACGTGGGCGCAAGTTGGTCCGCCAGTTAGTTCCATGCATATTGGTGGGTTGCTCTCTTGATTAGCTGTCAACCACTGGGTGTTCTCTTGTTGTGTGGTTGCTACATACAGGCACCTTTGTATGTTAACTTCCTAGGTACACCGGTTGCATGCAGGAGATGTTGAACGCTCCTATACGCCATCACCCTCAGTATCACTGTATGTGATGCATGGAACCTTCTTCTTCTCGATCTTTCCATAAGTGTTTTCCTTAGATATTTCCAAGGAAAGATCACGGATTCCTAGGCATGCATTTATGGTACTTAGCCATGCCCTCCCCATTATTATTGGGAAGTCCCCTTTATCATTTTTTACTTGGNTGGCAAGGTTTTCCTACTCACCAACTCTTTGAGTGGTGACTCATCCTCCTCCTCACAGAATCTTACTCCCCTTTTCGGAGGGAAGGATTGTCGTTATACTCTTCCACGCTTTCTCTATTATGTAGCTCTCCTTCTTCCTTAGCTACTTGCTCCAGCAATCTATGGATCCGATGAGACCTAAGCTCAGATAATCTCCCTTGGGCATATGTTCCAAGGATTCTCCTAGTTTCATGCCTAAGTCCATCTACAAGATGGCATAGTTGATCCTGCTGCGAGTAATCATGGCTTGGGCAGCAATGTAACAATGTATAATAATGGCCCATGGAAGCATCCAAGGATTCATGAGTTCCCTACTTCCATCCTTGGATTTGTTTTTATAGGTTGGACACTCGGGAGTACATTTGATATTTATCATTAAATAGTTCTAGCATTGTACTCCACCTCCTAATGGTTTCCAGTTCTAAGGACCAGTACCAGCTTTCCGCTTCTTTTACGAGTGTCCTTGGAAACAACTTTAGTTTTTGCCACTCGTTTTCTATATTCTACAAGGCACATGCATCGTGAAATGCTTGTAAGTGGTTCTGAGGATCAGCATTGTATCCCCCCTCAAATCATGGAATGTTATTCATATCCAACCTCTTGATCTTACTATCTTTTTGGTGCCTTGTAGGTATTCTTACTCCATTATGTCTAACATGCTTTGGGTTGCAAGTAGGGGTTCTTCATTGTCATTTCTCTCATAGCGTCTATGATGTCTATGCAATTCCCTACTTTCTCTTCTTTTCATGCCTTGATTCTCTAGAGTGCCCTCATCCTTGCTCTCGACTCTCTCGTTGAGGTCTCTCATTTTGTTTACCCTTATCCTCATGGTTAGGTTCCTTATGATTGCATCCTGATGTTGAAGGAGAGGGTGAATGTGATGATGAAGGGGAAGAAGAAGGAGAACCATCGCCATGACGATGTTTCCTACCTTCTCTTCGGTGGTCCCAACCCTGATCGTGATGACAATCAGAATGCTCACCCTTGTCATGTGTTTGTGTTCCCTCATTGAACACTTGGTGTTCATGGGGATCAGAACCAAGGTTGCCAATCGTGGAGCGTAGGTTCTAATACACCACCTCCTGACCATCATTAGGAGGGGAAACATCGTTTTGTGGAGAACCTACGAAAACAGGTTCACCACCCTCAATTTCGTTTAAGACGGGTGAAGCATTATGGGGGCCTTTGCCCTTCAACAATGTGTGGTAACTCTCCTGCCGTGAGTCCCGTTGACATTGCACTTCTATGGGATGGTAGTCCCTTGCGTTGTAATCGCATGCAACGTACTCAGCGTATAAGTGTGATATGCATATTCGTGCAAGGGCATGAAGGAGCATGTTGGGGGCTGCTCTGTCTGGGGGTAATACTATGGTACCCTCCAAGTCTCTCCAACGCAGTTATTTGTCTTAATGGAAGACAAAGGTAAAGTCAGGTATATATTCATTGTGATGAATATATACCACACTGAATTGTTGAGGAACTGGTGAATTTTGGTTATGTGTGTTGTGCCGCCGACTGTCTCTAGTGTTGGTCCTAGGCAGTGAAGTGCTTTTATGTGGAGAAGAAGACATTTCAGTCTTATTTGGTGTGCTATTTACTGTTATGTTATTTTTCTCTTGATTAACCCTAAGGGTTCATTTAAGCTTTCCAACGATGTGGATGATTTCCTATGTTCTACGTAGCACACAAACAACTAAGTCCCCAACAACGGCGCCAATGATAAGTGGCGAGGTACCCCTACACTCAACCATACGAATACAAGCGTCTCAAGCGTGATCCGGTCAAACTCCAAGGACTAAGTGCTTACGTGCCTTATGGAACACTTAAGGTTAATCAATCGTTGTCTTCCTAGACTTACTTGTATTGTCACGGTTGTAAGGTTAAGTAAGTCTAAGGTATATGATTTTTATGTCTTTTATCTTTTTATCGCCTATGCTAAGAGAGAAAAGGGTGAAGAGACTAAGTAACTAACTTTCATTAACTAAGCTTTAATTTTCCTAGCATCAATATCCATTCCCACTTTCCCTACACACCCTGAACCAGTGCAACGCTATTGGGATTACCAAACGCTATTCGTTACTTGGTTACCAAGCGTAGCACACATGCTCGAAGTGGTCATACTGAATGCACTTAACTAGGAGAGTTGAGGGTTGAGAGTGATTAATTGTCTAAGAAAGCATTTAAACATTTAACAATAATTAAAGTCCTATTTAGCTTAGTCCATGTACTACAAGGTTTATCAAAAAGTTCGTCTTCATTGCCGTACATAAATGTGTGCTTAGGTACAATTTGCTCAAATAAAGATCCGTTCACTTTGAGACTTCTACTACGGGCACATGGAAATTATTCTATCTTTGGAATGGTAAAACTGCCAGAGTTTAGCTAAGGGTCTAGATCTAGATGATCTTACAAGGGAAAGCCGCCTCTTATTTATAGACAAGGCAATGAGCTACGATATCACGTACGCGATATCGCAGCCCATGCGATATCATGTCCCATCAGCTTCCTTTTAGAAGGTTTGAATGCCTTCCAAATGGTTATTTGACCTTTTAGAAGCCTCAAAATGCAAGTGATTGCTCCCTTTCGAAAGGTTTTGATGCTTTTTAGTTGGGATTGCGCAAGGTTGCTAGGCACAGGGAATCCCAATTTTCGTAGACCTTGCTTTTGGTTGGCCATATACCTTTTGATAGCCCCAAACTTTAAGCAATTATTTACTATTAGAAGGTCTTCATGCCTTTTGGCATGGACTACGGAAAGGTGCTAGTTGCACCCTCTCACAGTGTATGAATACCTTACTACTAGATGCAGTTGCTTCCTTTTGAAAGGTCTAAATGTCTTTCGGATGTTCTTTAGCCTTCTGGGAGCCTCAAAATGGAACCATTTACTCCCTTCTGAAAAGTTTTGATGCCTTCCAGTTGGGATTGCAGGAGGCTGCTAGGCACAAGAAATCACAGTTTTCATAGACCTTGCTTCTAGTTGACTGGTTGCCTTCCAATAACCCCAAACTTTAAGCAATTATTAACTACTGAAAGGTCTTAGTGCCTTTTGGCGTGGACTAAGGGAAGGTGCTAGTCGCACCCTCTTGTAGTTTACTAATACCTTGTTATCGAATGATCCTCTACCTTCCAAAAGACAAAAACTCCAAACAATTGCTCAACTCCAGAAGGTCTAAATGCCTTCCGGATGGTCATCAACCTTCCTAATAATCCTCAACCTTTTAGAAGCCCAAAAATGCAATTAATTGCTCCCTTCTAGAAGGTTTCAATGCCTTTTGGTTGGGACTACGTGAGGCTGTTAAGCATAGGGAATCACAATTTTTGTAGACCTTACTTTTAGTTGGTTGTCTGCCTTTTAGTAGCCCCAAACTTTAAGCAATTATCAACTACTGGAAGGTCTTGGTGCCTTTCGACATGGATTGTGGGAAGGTGTTAGTTGCACTAGCTCGCATTGTATGAATACCTTGGTATCAGACGACTCTCTACCTTCTAGAAGCTAAAAACTTGAACCAATTGCTTCCTTCAGGAAGGCATAAGGCCTTTCAGTTGATCCTCAGCTTTTCAGGAGCCTCAAAATGCAAGTAATTGCTTCCTTCTTAAAAGTTCTGATGCCTTCCACTTGGGACTATGTGAGGTTGCTAGGCACAGGGAATCACAGTTTTTGTCAACCTTGTTCTTGGTTGGCCATCTGCCTTCTGGTAGCCCCAAACTTTAAGTAATTATTAACCACCAAAAGCTCTTGGTACCTTCTAGCATAGACTGCAGGAAGGTGCTAGTTGCACCCTCTCGTAGTTTACTAATACATTGCTACCGGATGATCCTCTGCCTTCTGGAAGTTAGAAACTCCAAGAAATTGCTCTCTTTTGGAAGGTTTGAATGCCTTCTGGATGGTCTTTAGCTTTCTGGATGGTCCTTAGCCTTTTGGAAGCCTCAAAATGCAAGCAATTGCTCACTTTCAAAAGGTTTCGATGCCTTTCAATATGGACTGCAAGAAGGTGCTAGTCGCACCCTCTTGTAGTGTACGAATACCTTGCTACTAAATGATCCTCTACCTTCTGGAAGCAAGAAACTCTAAACAATTCTCCATTTTAGAAGGTTTCGATGCCTTTCAGTTGGGACTGCATGAGGCTGCTAGGTGTAGGGAATTGTAGTTTTTGTAGACCTTGCTTTTGGTTGGCCATTTGCCTTTCAGTAGCCCCAAAGTTTAAGAAATTATTAACTATTGAAAGGTATTTGTGCTTATTTCTCATGGACTGCGGGAATGTGCTGGTCACACTCTCTTGTAGTTTACTAATACCTTGCTATTGAATGACCCTTTGCCTTTCGGAAGCTAAAAACTCCAAGAAATTGCTCCCTTGAATGCCTTTCCAATGGTCATCAACCTTTTGGATGACCCTTAGCCTTCCAGGAGCCTCAAAATGCAACCAGTTGCTCCCTTCTGAAAGGTTTTGATGCCTTCTAGTTAAGACTACGTGAGGCTACTAGGCATAGGGAATCGTAGTTTTCATAGACCTTGCTTGTAGTTGGTTGTTTACTTTCTAGTAGCCCCAAATTTTAAGCAATTATTAACTATTAAAAGGTTTTGGTGCCTTCTGGTATAGACTACAGGAAGGTGCTAATCCCACTTGCTCGTAGTTTACAAATACCTTGCTTCTGGATGACCCTTTGCCTTCGTGAAGCCAAAAACTCCAAGCAATTGCTCTCTTTTAGAAGGTCTGAATGCCTTTTGGATGGCCATCAACCTTCTAGATGACCCTTTGCTTTTCAGAAGCTTCAAAATGCAAGCAATTGTTCCCTATTGGAAGGTCTTGATGCCTTTCTGTGGTGACTACAAGTAGGAGCTAATTGCAGGTCCTAGCAGTTTACAATGTCCTAAAAGGTGCAATCAATCGTAGTTCGTCATCATGTATTCATGTCTAGATGAAACACATCATGAGTATGATGACATACAATGCATGTACACCAATTCACAACATACATACACATGCTCTCACCAACCACATCATAGGCTTTGTAATGAGAAAACGGTAACCTTGTCCCTAAGCTAAAACCTAAATGATAATTTCCACTAATCCATGGTTTATATAATTGGAGTGAGGACCGGGAAATAAAGCTGGGTGAGCATGCCTCCCAGCATCTCCACGTGGAGCAAAGCGTTCCAGAAACGAATGACCCACAGCGAAGCGGATAGGATAGCAGCTCCTCAACTTGCCTCCCCCATGCGTGCATTGTTTCAGTGTTAGAGGAACAACTAATTAAACCAAAACAGACATGACGGACACTCGCATGCCACCCTGCCCATCCCCACGAGCACGACCACGAGCACGAGGTGGGGAAGACGCAGCGCCCATTTGGCATTATCAATAGCCAGCCATGCCGCTCCTGCCATGTCTCAGCCTCAGCCCCAGCCCCAGCAGACTCCATGTATGCGCTGCACAATGCAAACACAAAAACCGTTACCGCCCTGGCGTCCTTGGGGGCCATCAGCAGCTCCCGCATATGGAGCGCTAGCCCTAACACTAATAATAATAATAATTATTATGCATATCAGCATCAACAACCACCACAGCGGCACAGTAGCAGCAGTGGAAATTACGGTCGTAAGCGTCCCCACGCATGTTGCAGCAGCGTGAAAGGCGAGAGGGCATGTGCAAGCAAAAGCAGTACGAATGGGAAGGCGATGGAGATGGAGATGGAGACGGGAACGGAGATAGCGAAAGTAAGCGCTGTGCTGTTTGACATGGACGGAGTGCTGTGTAACAGCGAAGAAGCGTCACGGCACACCGCCGTGGAAGTGTTTGAGCGCATGGGAGTTGGCGTTTCCGAGGACGACTCGTTCCCTTTATGGGCACCGGTATTCATTCTCTTCCGCATTCCACTATAATTGATGGCCATAACATCATTTCATGTCTCCATTGTTACAGTCCGTATGGTGCACCGCGTAACATTTAATCAAAGGATTCCAAGGAAGTAAGTGAAGGTCTAACTTGCATTTAATAAGCCTATGACTTGCATCTGAGCTAATGTCTAAGCATTTTTTTTTTGTTGGGCAACTTCTTGACTTCTTTAGCTATGCACAACATCAAAGTTTCAATTTCAACAATACCAAGCACAATTACAGCTACCTTAAGAAGCAATGTACGATTCGGACATTTTTCAAAAATAACGAAATGTAGTCAATTTTTACCTTAGTAAATCGTTTATGCTTGTTATCAAATCTTCGTTTTTCATACGCAGAGGATTGTTTGTGACCCACCGGAGCAGGTCAGGACCTACATTTTTACCATTCATCAGAAACCTACACTTGTTGCACCAATCCTATGAAGACGCAGCTTTCATTATTCATAAATTCAGGTCAATGGATTCTGCATAGTTATTACAATGCACAAAGCAAATGCTTATGATTGAATATTTCATAGCAACTTTTTTGTAAACGGAGTACTGAATTTATTAATACATTTTAGTTCTTAACTCATAAAGTATTTCATCCTTCGAGAAATCTTATAAAAACTCTAACCTCTACCCTAAAATAGTTGCTCTGTAATGCTGTTATTTTAGGTAATATGCTGCAAATATATAACATTCATAATGGTGTTTATCTGCCATTGTTATCACTTTCAGGTTAATTTTTCAATTTGTACCTTGGTGCCCTCTTCTTATGGTGTTGCACAATTCACGATGAAGTGTTTGATGCTTGGAAACAGTATTTCTGCTTGTTCTTAGTCACATGTTTCCAAATTCTTGTACAATCATATGCACCTCAGTTAATTTCAGGAGAAGCCAACTTTTTGGGAGGAGTTGCCCAGGTGAAAAATGTAAAAAATTTTGATCCTCTTATAGCCAAGAAACAATTTTTTGAAATATATCTTGAAAAGGCGAGGCTTCCAATTTCTTTAGCTATCTTTACTATGTAGCTAGACTCTTTTGTGTCAGGTGCTATAAAAGTATTTTTGACTCATGTAACTTCACGATAATTTGCAGTTTTTACAATGCAGTATGCTAAGCCAAACTCTGGTCTTGGATACAGTGGATCTTTGGAATTAGTTATGCAGGTACATTGTCGTTATTGTAAATCAGATAGAGAGGTTGTTACAGATTTTCTTATTTCTAATATATGATGTTTAGGAACAAGTGTTCAAAGGGAAATTCTCATTTTAGTGTTAAAAGTGTTTTGAAAACTATTTCGCAGTGCAAAACTGCTGGCCTGAAAGTTGCTGTTGCATAAGTGCTGATAGAATAAAAGTGAATGCAAATTTAGCTGCTGCAGGATTACCCCTGTCATGGTAAGCGCTCATTTGCCAGAGACTTTGTATAAAATATGGTAGAGATGCAGATGATTAGTGGAAATATAGAACCTATTTTTAGGTTGTAACATAGTTGGCTTGGGTATCATGCAACCATGGTCATTTTAGAATATATTATTTTTTTTCTGTAGATAAGATATATATAAGCGTGAGTTCTTTTAGGTATGGATTTTAAATGTGCACAAAGTTTCATGATGATATGATGGCTTTGTTCAATAATGTAACAAAAATTCTGCAGATGAAATGCAAAGGTATGTTGTACAAACAATACAGTTATAAAGATGTTGGGTTTTAGGTTGTGCAATGGCAAATTCATGAACTTGAATTTTTAGGAATTAACAATAAGAAAATTTCAGCTTTCATATTTTGAACTTGACAAGGACCATCATTTGGAGTGATTGTAAGGTGCTTGTTTCTCAAGTCGTAAGACCTAGGTTCGAGTACTCAAAAGAGGTTAGGCTTTTGCTTATCCATTGACCCTCTTAGGACCTTGCCTTAGTGGGATGAGCATTGAACCACCTTGCCTTAGTGGGATGAGCATTGAACCTTTGCATGATGATCCAAATTTTGAACTTAGCAACAAACAATATAGGTAGCTATGAAGTATATTGTGCATGTGGAGTTTCTCTATTGTTTTTTAAATAAAGTTTTAAGAGTAATATGTTTATGTATGTATTAAAAAACCCATGTAATGTTTTGAAACATTAGAAAAATGTCCTAGAAGTTGAAGATGTCCTAGAAGTCGAAGAGTCGTAAGGTAGTCTGTGGGTGAATAACATATTAGAAAACCCCAAAACATAAGAAATGTCTTTTTTAAAAAAATATATTTGGCTCTTGGGGAAAACCTATTCCTAGGAGTCTAGCATGGCCCCATAGCGGAGTCCATAGAAATGAAAAGTATATGCCTCATTTTGTAATGAAAATTTCACTACCAAATGAAAACACCAAAATTTTGCACTATTCACTATTATTTTCCATGACCATCTCACCTTTTTTTTCATCATTTTTACCACTACTACCCCCAATTTCATACTTCTTGCTACCACTCCCTATCACAAATCATTATCAATCATATCACCACACTACACTCCACAGCCTACATATATCCCAAATTATTTTTAGATTTTATTACTAGATCGTTGGCAATCTGTTTTTAATAATAAATTCTCTATTAATATCTGCTGTATCTAAACTTTCACTGTATGTACCCTGACACTAGCAAGTGTTGGGTTTTCAATTTTGTGCCACAGACTAAGACTACAAAGTCAAAGTGGAGATTTCCTATGATTTTAAAGCCAAAGTTGAAACCGATTTAATCAAGGAAATGTACAAATGTGGGGCATTTTGACTTTGTTTGTAAATAAATAGTAAATTTGCTTAAATTATCTACTTAGAAGTGTTCATATTAACTTAGAAGCATTAGGCACATTTACAAATATATACAAGCATCAAAATAAGTTCAAGTCTAAGTATTTGATAGAGTATTAAGGTCGCATGTACAAATATGGGGCACTACATATGCATTGGGTTTTGAGGCACATGTACAAATGTGGAACATTTTAAATCCAAAGTTGAAATAGATTTAATCAAGAGAGGAAATGTTTAAATAAAAATACATTCTTAAAGTGAGTTGATTAAATATATAATAAAGAATGTAATAAAAGTTGAAAACCACATACTAGTTGAGTAATTGAGTGAAGCTGGGTTGTTTAAAAGTTCTTAACTTTAAAAATAATATAATATGAAGTACACAATGTACATATTAAAAATATGTCATCATGAGCATGTCCATCAAACACACATCACCATCCTACATAGTTTTTCTCATTGACTTTTCATTTGTGGTCCACTTCCTTTGTTAAAAGTCACTTTATAAGGGTATTTCTAATTTATTTTTGGTCCATGGCCTATTTTCACAATTTCCTATTTTGTCTAGTAAAAGGCAGTGATATTAAAATTTTTACACATCAAATATTTTACTTGTGTTGAGTCAGTTGAAACAAGCACAAACATGCTATAGTTACCATGTTGAAAATTAATATTTTAATTAAACCAAAGAAAATATGGACCCACAAAGTAATTTATTTAACCATTTAACCTTAAAATCTTAAAACATAAGACTCAAATAAAGAAACTAAATATAGATATATAATTTACATATAAAATTGAGTTAGTCTACCAAATTTGAGCACAATATGACAACTTTGAATTTTTTACGGAATTTAATTAATTAAATTATTCAATAAATTTAAAATTTCAACAAAACACTAAAATAAATTATAGATCCTTTTTTCATTAATTTTATAATATCATTTAAAAATAATTTTAGATTTTACCAACTTATATGTCAATAAAAATATAATTTTCTATCTCAAAATAATAAATAATTAAAAAAATGTAAATTTGCTTAAATCATTTAGTTAGAAGTTTTCATATTAACTTAGAAGCATTAGGTACATTTGCAAGTATATACAAGCTTCAAAACAAGTATTTGATGGAGTATTAAGGTCACATGTGTAAATGTAGGGCACTACAAGTGGTTGCCACAAATATGTAAGAAAACAGAGGTACCTTCATTCAAGCCATATTTCATTATCAAGTATACGTGCTCAAATTTTCCTATAGCACTTCTCTTGGCTCATGAACAGTGTTAACAAGAATAGGAGGGACCCAATGTTTTTGAGGGTGCCTTCTTGGATTTTTCCTTTTTTAACTGATCCTGTGAAACTTCTGTTTCTACAGTATGATTGAAACGATCATAGCCGTGCACTCTTTTAGAAATGTTCTTTCATGTTTTACAATTTCTCATAAAAGTTTGATTTTTTTTGTTAGAAATAGATTTGGACAAAGGTATATTCTTGGTACAATTCTGTTAAATTGCTAACCTTTAGTTTGTTTTACATATTATAAGTTTCGTTTTGCAGGAATTATTGAAATAAGCATTCTTATTAATTACACTATTGAAATGAAGTTATTTTAAATTATTTTTACATCTCCATAGTTGAAATGGATATGTTGCTTTTTCTTTGAAATAATTATGAGATAAAACATTTAGCAGAAACTTTGCTTTTGCTGTTAAATTACGTGTTATTTTCAGTTTAATATATTAGGCTGCTTGTGATTGTGCAGTTTTGATGCTATTATATCGGCAAATTCATTTCAGAACCTTAAGCCTACTCCAGATATCTTTTTAGCTGCATCAAAAACATTGAATGTATCACCTGATGAAGTATAATGCAGAAATCTTATAGATTTCAGAAAATTTGGTTTACTATAGTAAATGTTCTTATGTGCAGGGCCCTCTTTAACCAATCATTTAAGATTTACAATGGGGCTTTTTCTTTAGACTCCCTCTTCAAGTATCTGATGTACTTTGAAGTATTATTATTATTATTCATTTTCCCCACAAAAAAAAAAGATTCACCATATTCTTTATTTCCTAGTAAATATTGAAGCTTAAATAAGCAGTGTATGGACACACAAAGCCTTGCTAATTCTCTTTGCTGAAGAGAAGGTATGACTATGAGTAATGCATATCAATGTTAGTTTTCAGTCGCTTTCAATGAAAATACAAGTAACATATGAATTTGTATAACTTGGGTCTAAGGTCATTGTGGAAGCAACATACATGGATGTCATATGATGTGTTTCTTATGAGGGCCTATGTAATATAACAAATTCTATGGTTGGAAACAAATATTAGCACAATAGCTTGGCACAACAAGAGTGAAACTAACCACACATCCAAAGCCATAATGGAAAGGAGAGTCAAGTCTTGAGCATTAGATCGAAGGAGTCAATGAGATTATCACCAAGACTATCAAAGAACTCCTTAAAAAATTCAATTGGCCATCCATTAGGGCTAGGAGCATGACCCAACTTCATAGTGATAATGGCTTCAGAGATTTCAGCGTTTGAGATTGGGACTAAAAGTTTTTGGTTGTTGTGTTGGTCCAGGACCTGCCATATTGGGATAGAAATGGGGGAGGAGGATCACTTGGTCTAAATGCCCTTCTAATAGTTTTCCATGGCCTATGTGATTTTGTCTAGGTCCAATGCGAGGTCATTGTCAACTTGCAACATATGAATTTTCTTAGCACTATTGGATATTTCTGCAGCAGCAAAGAAAACCTTAGTATATCAAGCTCTTGATCTTTCTTTAGCATCTGTAGGTCTTGAAGAACCTCCATTTCCTCTTCAGCCAAGTCAAAGCCTTGTTCTTGAAGAGATTGAATTTGGTGTAGATGTTGAAGCCTCTGTTTCTTAGTAAACTTGAAGGCGTATTTCTCATGCTTTGGATGAATCTTTATCCCTTTCTTAACGTAGGCCAAAGCCTGTTTTAGGAAGTTCCTTGGATCCTGATTATTAGGGTAATTGGTTAAGCATCTATAACCAAGTTCCTAAGCCAAGCTTTTTGTAATCAACTTTACTTAAATTTGAAATGATGGGAGGTTTGTCTCTCTTGTTGCAAAAGATCAAAGACTAGGAGTAGAGGCTTGTCATTCAAAGACTATGAGGGCAAATTGAGAGAGCAAGTGTAATGGAGAACTTACACACACCTGGTCAATCCTCGAGAGAACACTTTTAGTCCCTTTACGATTATTGCTTCAAGTGTATTGGCATCCCTAAATATTGAGATCTATAAGATGATATCCCTAGAGAAATTGGTTGTATTCCTTGCTGTCCGAAGGTTCTGTCTCATCATTGTGGATTTTTCCCAACTGTGAAGTCTTTGGTTAAAGTCTCTAGTGAAACACTGTGAAAATTGTGAATCGGCTTCAGGCGAAGATTCGTGATTCAGACAAAAGTACATGACAGAATTCTAGAAAGGAGAACAAGGCGAGGCAAGGCAAAGAGGCGCNAATTCTAGAAAGGAGAACAAGGCAAGGCAAGGCAAAGAGGCGTGCGACATCAAGATTTCGGTTTCCTTTTGCAGATTTCCTATCTTACTATGTTTTCCGTCTTTACGCTATAGTACGCAACATAGCGTAATGACACTTAGCGTAACATAGTCTGATATTAGAAGGCGGTTTACTTCAGCAGATTTGGCGAAGCTTAAGGCCTAAGCAGCGTAATATGCGATCTCTCGTGTATTCTGCTAAGTCTTTTGTCCAAGAGCAGATTTACGCTCTGTTACACAGGGCAGCGTAATGAGCTTCGAAAACGTCAAAGAGAATCCAAAGGAAGCGCAACAGATCAACTCTTTTCTCTTTCTTGCAGATTGATCACCTTACGCTCGTTACGCAACGTAGCGTACGTCAGCGTAATTCATCGCCAAGTTAATCATTGTTTACGCTTCACTACGCTTGGCAGCGTGAACGAGCGTAAAGCAACTTGAGTCCATTACTTTTGTGCTTTATTACGCTCTGGCACACGACGCAATGCGTACGAGCGTAATGTAGCCCAAAATCAACTGAGACATGCCCGATCCACATTTGTTATTCATACACACAATACGCAGATGCGCGTATTGTGCGTAGTCATGAATTTCAACACAAGGATGGTCAAGTCAACGATCTTCTGAAAGGTTTGGAACATGTGTCATTACAGCCATGCCTTCTCCACATGTTGTCAAACTTATGAATACCTCAGTTGGCAAGAAGGGGCACAGAGAGACAGATAGAGAAAGAGAGCAGCATTTTTGGCAATCTTTTGGCAGCACTATCTTTTAACAGAGACAAGAGACATTTTGCTTGAGCATTGGCAGCAGGAGCGATCGGCCCTTTGGCGAAGACACAACTTTCTCCATTGGTGATCATTGGCAGTTTCGAGTAGAGACTACCCAAGGCAAAAGGAGCAGATCAGAGATCGAGAGATCATCTGGTGTGGCTTGTGAGTTCTATTGATCAGAAGCAGTTGATCGATAGACGTCAGAACTTGACCTTCCTTGCATCCCATCTCTGGCCTACGAGGTAGATCGGACTCCATTCTGTACTTCTGCTTGGACAGTTTTCTTGTTATTTTGTGTTTGTTTTCGCACAGGATAATCGGGGTCTCCCCAGTGTAACTTGGTATACAAAATACTCGTTTTTTCGGGTCAAAGCATAGATCTTGAAATCACGCGTTTCTCTCGTGTTTGATTCCTTTTATCGTGTTAACGTTATCATTATTACAATTTATCTACATCGTTTTTCTCTCATTTTGCGACTCGTCGAATCAAATTGTTCCACGAAAATATTCATAATCTCCATCGGTTTACTGATTTAGTAAGTCCCTGTTTGATCGACAAGACCGTTCAGGGCACTGCGGATTCGTTTTCTCCAGCACAGCCCTCGCACGGATCCGTGGTTAAGACTGTATATACGGATCTTGTTTGGTATTCCAGCTGCCGACATTTTCCGTCGTTACATCTAGTAGTAACTCAACGATCATGATTCCTGAATGTGCTTAGTCCAACTTTGAGGGCCATAGAAGTTGGTGAGCTAGATGTTAAGGGAGGATAAGAAGGTAGTAATGCTCTAGGTTCAGCTGTACCACTGATGTGCTTACATTCTTGTCAGGATAACAAAACCTCTAGCTCTTCCCCTACTGTCAACAAAGAAGGCGTACCATTCTTTTCATTGAAGATACTCTCTTTGCTAAACTTGTCATTTTGTTTCTTGTAAATAGACCACATCACAACCTTTTTGCATCACCAAATCTTTTAGGTTATTTTGTCTGTATGGGGTACCCTAGCCCATGTAGTTCTAGGAGAGAAGTCTCATGGTCTACTAGTACATCACTTGCCTTCTGTGTGTTGGGTCTCCTTGCCTTTTGATTCTCTAGGTAGACTTTGAAACCCTTATTCTTTTTCTTTTAGGATTTGGTGACAAATCGGTTTAGGTGAGGGAGGAGAAGTAATGGATGACCCCTTGAGATGCTTGACTCATCTTCTCAAGGGAGGAAGCTCCCCCATTTGGTGTGGAGGGTCTTTTCTTGTAGAAACCTCCTTGTTTGCTGAAGGAATTACTTGTTATTCAATTTGGGAGACCTCATGAGGGGGGTTTATCCCTTTGCCCCCAAGGGAGCCCTTCCCTTAACTTGAGGAATCTCTATCAGATCCCTTTCAACATCTTGGGGTGGGACTCTATAAAGCAAAATCCAGCAGGATCACTAATAACCACTCTCTAAAATTAAGTACAAATTTTTTCTCCAATCCTCTTAAAACATGGCACTATACTTACTCTAGCAACTAATAAGAATATGACTCATATAGTTATGGGTTGATTACAGGGCCTATGTACCTCCTTCCCTCAAACAGGTTGTCCATGAGATGAGGCCTTCCTACTTTTCTTAATTTTAAGTATTGATGCATCAATTGCATATAATCTATCTTTAGTAGTATTATGATACTTTAAGGACTAGCATAACCAAGGGTGATGGCTAACACTTCCCATCATAAGGAAATTAAAAAATACCAAACATTTATGTGGCTCACTTGTTACAAGTTTTGTTTTAGAAGTAGCACCAACAGATGTGTTTGGATGTAATTCTAATTCTCTACTATGTTTTTACCAAACAAGATCATTTAATCTATAATAGGCTTCAAACAATGGTTGGGTATCAAAAATATATAGGCTTCAACGACTTTGCCCATGCAATGTGGCATTGCATTCCCACATTAAGTACCATCCAACTTGAAGAATCATTGGATCATGGGTTGGGTTATCTTTAGGTTCTAGGCTATACAAATAAGGCTTTGCTCAACCATCATTTTTGGACTACACTTTGACATACCCTTAAGATAGGTAGCTGGGGATTGTATGTGAGGTGGGTACATATTTATGAATGGTACCTACATCATTGAAAACCTTCAAGTGCTATGTAATTGAATTGCTTATCCTAGGGCCAAAAGGGCTTCTAATCATAATTCATATGGGTTCATTTTATGAAAAGCAAATAAACATACATGGTTGAAGCAAGAATATATAGATAATTGCATAAATAGCTGAGCATAATTGCTGATCAATAAATGGGTTAGCATATTGAAGCAAGAATAAATAAATAATACTTTATTTTGCATGAAAGGAAAATCTAACTATGACAAAATGTACAAAACATTCATTATGCAATAAGACCTAAGCCCAAGAAGGCTTCTAGGCTTCCAAGATCCACCATCATTAACATATAATTAAAGGAAGCTAACTATGCCTCTCAAGGACATTTTAAATGCCATATAAGAAATAGCTCACATCATACAATGGGGAGAGCTACATAGCTTTGCTTCTCATCTGAAAATCAACCATTGTTTTTCTCCAATTTTAGGCATCCTAAATTTGGCAAACAACCTTTGAATGTAGGGCCTGAATTTTTAGCAATAAAATCTGAGTATAAGGGAAAATGAGGACCTAGAGCAAATATGAAACTTTAATTATCAACACAGCTCATCAGAGTTGGGAATTTGCAATGATCTCTTTTAGTCTAAGGCAATTTCTTTTTCTTTTATTTTTGGGAAATGGTTTGCTAAATTATATTATAGGGAAATAGCATAAGTTACAAGTTGGATACAAAGGGGTGAGGAA
>MNCI01001727.1:417616-428075 GCA_015680685.1 Gnetum montanum | reverse complement strand
TGAAAACACACTACAAATGCTCTAGAGAAATTATTAGAACCCTACAGCTCTGAATAAATCATTAGAGGCAAAATATTGCGCTGTAGCAAGTCAAGAAACACTATAAATCACTCTCAAAACGTTCTAAACTCTAGCAAACATTTGCTGTGATAACAAAATGAAAGCAGAATGAAATCAGTAAAAATAGCACAAAAACACAGAGAGTTATGTGGTTTGGGCCCTTTTTACCCTACTTCTACGACAATGTTGATATGCCTTCTATTCTTCTCAAATCTTCAGGACACAAGCCGTCCTTGTAACTTTTCCGAACACCCAATCTGTTATTCCAACAGGTCTTAGATCAACACCAACAAAACTCACGTCTCCAAGGTAAAACCTTGATACAATGCTTTCACTTCAAAAGGCTACCCCAAGCCTTCTATATATGAAGAAACATGAGTACCAAACCCCAATCCTAATATATGTGGGATAAAACACCAAGCCTCCTATTTATGAGGAAACATGAGGACCAAACCCCAATCCTAATACATGTGGGATAAAATACATCCCGACATCAAATGCAACATAAAAGGAAATACAACAATTAATGTATTTGTCTTCATTTTTCCAACAAACTCCCCCTTGAAGACAAATCCAACCAGCCTTTAAGAGATGTGCACTTCTGATTAAGCTTTAGTTATCCCAAGCTTCTTCCTACAGAGAATGTGTTTTTCAGCTATCATTGGTTTTGTTAAAGCATCAACAACGTTGAGCTTTGTATGGACCTTTTGAACATGCACCAAGCCATCCTCTATGATTTCTCTTATGAAGTGGAATCATACATCTATATGTTTTGTCCAAGCATGAAAGGTAGAATTCTTTGCAAGATGGATTGCACTCAAACTATCACAAAACACAGCATACCTTTGTTGTTTTAATCCAAGAGATTGCAAAAATCTCTTCATCCATAACATCTCCTTGCATGCTTCTATGAAAGCTACGTACTCTGATTTAGTTGTAGATAAAGTTACTAGTGGTTGTAGACGTGACAACCAACTCATTGTTGCACCACCAAAAATAAATGTGTACCCTATAGAAGATCATCTTGTATCATGATCAGCAGCAAAGTTTGCATCTACAAAACCTTCAATGTGTAGATTAGCATCTCCAAAACATAAGCAATGCGCTTTTGTGCCCTTTAAATATTTTTAAATCCATTTGACAGCTAACCAGTGATTCCACCCATAGTTGGTCATAAATCTACTAACTACTCCAACAGCATAAGCAATATTAGGATGTGTACAAACCATGGCATACATCAATGACCCAACAACAGAAGTATATGGGATATTTTTAACCTTTTCAAAATCCTCTTTTGACTTTGGACAGTCCTTCTTTGATAAATTAAATTGTGCTGAAAAAGGTGTACTTACAGGTTTTGCATCCTCCATGTTGAAATGCTTTAGAACCTTTCCAATGTAATTTTCCTGACTCAACCACAACTTCTTCCTTTTTCTGTCCCTATAAATATTTATACCAAGAATTTTCTTTGCCTATCCCAAATCCTTCATAGCAAATTCTTTGCCCATTTCCAATTTTAAACGTTTTATCTTTGCTATATCATTTCCAGCAATTAGCATATCATCAACATACAACAACAACACTATAAATTTACTTGAAACATCTCCAAAAAAATACACACAGTGGTGTAGGTTGTTTTTCTGATAAGATAGCTTCTTCATGAAAGTATTAAACCTTTTATACCACTGCCTAGGGGCTTGTTTCAAACCATATAAACTCTTTTTTAGTTTACAAACCAAACCTGAACCTTGCTGTTCTTCATACCCTTCTGGCTGTTTCATGTAAATTTCCTCCTTCAAATCTCCATGGAGGAATGCTGTTTTTATATCAAGTTGTTCCAACTCTAAGTCCATGCAAGCCACCAATGATAGCACTAAAAGTATAGAAGAGTGTTTTACTACTGGAGAAAAAATTTCTTGAAAGTCAATACCTGGTTTCTATGCATAGCCTTTCACCACCAACCTAGCCTTTAAACGTTTTTCCCCATTTGCCTTTGATTTAATTCTATATAGCCACCTACACTCCAAGGGTTTTCTCCCTTTTGGCAATTAAACTAGCTCCCAGGTTTTGTTCTGTTGGAGTGATTTCCATTCATCATTCATAGCTGCCTTCCACTTTGTGGTATCAACACATGTCATGGCTTCTTTCACTGTTTCTGGTTCATCACTATCGTTGTAAAGTACATAATTCAATGAGGGAGAGTACCTGTCAGGAGGTCTGGTAGTTTTGGTTGACCTTCTAACCCAATGAGACACATCTGTAGCTTGTTGTTCATCATCTTCTACCTCATTTTCTTACTGTCCTGCATTTTCTCTTTGCTATCCTAAGTTCTTAGCTTGCTACCATGTACTTTCAGCATGTTATCCAAAGTTTCCAGATCTGGAAAATCCATGAATTTCATCATTTTCAATTTCTTTAGTCACGCTAAAAGGAGTCTTTATGCTTTCTGAGCCATTTCTGTCTTTGTCTTTCTTTTGCAGCTCACTAAACATCACATTTTCTCTGAATTTAACGTCCCTTGATCTCACTACACATTTCAATTTAGGATCCCAAAGTCTGAATCCTAACTCATCTTCTCCATATTCAACAAATATGCAACTTTTAGCCATGTCCTCCAACTTAGTTCTGTTTTCCTTTAGAATATGCATAAATGCCTCACATCCAAAAACTCTTAAATGACTGTATGAAACGTTTTTACCTTTCCAAACAACTTCTGAAACAACATTATCAATTGAAGAATGTGGAGACCTGTTCACCAAATATGCAGCAGTCATAACTGCCTCTCCCCAAAATATCTTAGGTAGGCCTACACCTGAAACCATTGTTCTAGTATGATCCAGCAATGTTCTGTTGCATCTTTTAGCAACTCCATTTCCCTGTGGTGTACTAGGAGGGGTACGAACGTGCCTAATTCCTTTGATGTTGCAAAAATCAGCAAATACTTTAGAAGTGTACTCCCCACCATTATAAGTTTGCAAACATTTTATTTTCAAACCTGTTTCATTCTCTACTCTTGCAACAAATGTTTTGAAAACTGAAAACACTTCATCTTTTGATTTCAACATATAAACCCAAACCTTCCTTGTACAATCATCTATGAAAGTCACAAAATAAATAGATCCACCAAGAGAAATGGGAGTCATAGGACCACAAACATCAGAATAAACCAATTCTAACTTATTTTTCTTTTTGCTGTCCAAATTCCTACGAAAATTTACTCTCATAGATTTTCCAACTAAACAGTCTTTGCAATCAGTTTGAGCATACGAAAATATAGGAATGATAGTCTGATTTTGAAGTACCTTTAAGCTTGACCAGCCAATGTGTCCAAGATGTCTATGCCACACTTCAGAATTTTCTGTATCAGAAACTGTTGCAATAGAGTTGCATGAATCTGCCATCAATGTATATAAGCTGCCCTCCTTTCCTTTCAGAATGGTCATGATTTCCTTGGAAATCCTCCAATGTCCACCTCCACTACTAAAATTCAGACCTGAATCATCCAGCTGTGGAATTGAAATCAACTTCTTTGTAACTTCAGGAACATGTCTAACGTTATCTATTGTCACCTTTGGCATCCCTACTTATTGTAGACTTATACTTTCAATTCCAAGAACTTTTAAAGCTTTTCCATTAGCAGCATATACAAAACTAGATTCAACTTTATGATAAGATGCAAAACAAGACTTATCTAGACAAATATGAAAGGAGGCACCTGAGTCAATCAACCAGATGTCACTGCTACATCCATCTGCCACCATTGTACATTGTTCTTGAATCAGAAAACTAACGGTTTCATCAGCTACATGTACCTTTGATGTTCCTTCTTTTGACTTCTTCTCATTTTTCTGTGCTTTCCATGGAAAGCAATCCTTCTTCAAATGACCTTTCTTCTTGCAGTACTAGCACTCTTGAGTTTGAGTTCTGCCATGTGATACTCCTTTGTCCGTGCTTCTCCCCCTACTTGGGAAAGGTTTCCTACTTCTACCTCTTTTCTCTGCTACATGAACATTTCTAGATCTAGAAGATTCATCTACTCTTTCTTCTAAATCCTGAAGGGTAGACACAACCTGTTCAAATGTCATAGATGAAACACTCATAGAAGTAGTAATAGATATCACATTTGTAGACCAGGAATCAGGTAAGGAGTCTAACAAAGCATAGGATTTAATTAAATCTGGAATAACAATTTTATATTCCTTCAACTTATTCAGATTTCCCATCATCTCATCCAAATGATCTTGAAAAGACACATCAGATCTCTTCTTGCATCTAAAAACTTTCTGATAAATGTGAAAGGTATTCAAACCTGATACTTTGTCAAACCTATTCTTCAGCATTTGCCACAGATTAGGCGGATCCATATCAGGTTTGATTGAGGCCAAAATCCCATTGCTTAGGGTTGGATGAATGAAAGATAATGCCCTAGTCTTAATTTTCCTCCAATCAACATTTGACATTCCTGCTGGTTGAGAGGTTCTAGGGCCTCTTGGCACTCCTTTTGTGCTAAAACAACCTTCATCAAAATGCTCCAAATGTTCCAGTTCCTTCTTACCAATTTTTCCGTTGTTTGCAGCCTCTCCATCTCTTTAAATCTAGCTTCGATACCAGTTGTTATAATCAAATCTGAAAACAATTAGATTTGAAAACACACTACAAATGCTCTAGAGAAATTATTAGAACCCTACAGATCTGAATAAATCATTAGAGGCAAAATATTGCACTGTAGCAGGTCAAGAAACACTATAGCAAACATTTGCTGTGATAACAAAATGAAAGCAGAATGAAATCAGTAAAAATAGCACAAAAACATAGAAAGTTATGTGGTTCGGGCCCTTTTTACTCTATTTCCACGACAATGCTGATCTGCCTTCTATTCTTCTCAAATCTTCAGGACACAAGCCATCCTTGTAACTTTTCTGAACACCCAATCTGTTATTCCAATAGATCTCAGATCAACACCAACAAGACTCACGTCTCCAAGGTAAAACCTTGATACAATGCTTTCACTTCAAAGCACATGCTAAAGGCTACCCCACGCCTTTTATTTATGAAGAAACATGAGGACCAAACACCAATCCTAATACATGTGGGATAAAACACCAAGCCTCCTATTTATGAGGAAACATGAGGACCAAACCCCAATCCTAATACATGTGGGATAAAACACATCCCGACATCAAATGCAACATAAAAGGAAATACAACAATTAATGTATTTGTCTTCATTTTTCCAACATTGGGGATTTGCCCTAGTAAGAAAGGGGTTGCATCTGGAAGGCCTTGGTTTGATGGCAGAATAACCTCCCTAATGCTTGGATGATGAAATATTTGGTAATAGCTTCTTTAGATAAGCAAATATGTACCCCTTTGAAAGTGGTATGTTCATCTTCCCAGTGAGTAAAGAAAATGAAATCCTGAAAATTGGCATCTCCCTTGAGCGACAACAACAGTTCAGCCCATCCAACCTGATGCACCATACTCCAAGGCTTTTGGTTGTTTTAAAAATGTTCACAGTCCGGTTCATAGGTTAGCATCAGTCCCATGGCTGCAAGGACCTCCTTTCATAAGAAATTAGCATGTGTAATGACAATGCAAAGCAGGGAAACAAAAGCGCTTCTGAAAATGACAACATTCCTGGTCTTCTTGATAGACCATAGAAGTGCATTAGCAAGGCTATCACCATGTAGTGGGAGGGACAAGTTGAGACCACTAACCTGCCAAATGTGAAAAACAGAAGGACAGAGATAAAAATGATGGGATTACATTTCAGTGGCATCCGCACTGCACAACGGGAAGCTGGTGTTAAGCTCAAGACCATGATGATAGTGAAAGGCCTCGGTTGGTAAAGAACTATAAAAACATCTTGATTTTTTCCAGGAGGTGTCTGCAAATCGCATGCCATCCTTGAGTGATTCCATACTGCCCTACAAAATATCCCTTGAGCTGGCTGGTTCTGATGAGGCAAAATGGCGTAGTGTAGAGTCTTGTTGGTAGACGTTCCTTCAGAAAGTTGAATCATTATTGGAACACTCCCTAGAGCCTACATTGCCGCTTAACTATGGTGACTCACGAAACATCATTTGCATTGGTATCCATAATTCTTCTGGTGAGATTGTGATGACCCAATAGAACTGAATCCTCAAACCTTGGTACTCCCAATCCTCCTACAGATTTTGGTTTCACTAGCTTTTCCCAGCAAATAAGATACATTTTATGACCTCTTTTCTGGCCAGACTAAACAAAACACATGATGATTTGATTGATCTTGTTGATAACCTGCTGTGCTGGGGCTGCTACCGATGCCATGTACCTGGATATAGCCAGAGGGACCATAGAGGCGATGAGAACTTTCCCTTTTTTCTAGTTAGCCCAAGGCAAATTTCAGTTTCTGGACTTTCTTTAGTTTGAAAGGCAGAATCATAGGGAGTAAATTACCAGTGAAAAAAGGGTCTTCTATTTGCGTAGGCTGAAAGTTTGAAACAGAGGATGGACAGTCTCTGACATCCTTTACAGGAAAAGGAAAAGAAAGAAAAACAAAGGACGGATAATAGACTTCTAAAGGTGACTGTTTATCATTATTATTGTTATTTTATGGAATCAGAAAAACAGTAAGCAGTAGATAATAACCGTAAAAGGGGTAAAAGTCTCTATACTATAAAAATGCATCATTAAAGAATGGGTATTGTGGGTTCGAGCAAAGTGAGCGGAGATAATGGGTATTGTGCAAATGAGGAAAGGGGTGCAATGCAAACAGAGAACATGAACATTGCATGCAGCCTTGAGGAGGTGCACAACCCAGTTTGCAGGCGGATGGCCTTGAGAGACATGCTATGGAGGGAAATGTTTTTTTTTTTTTGAGGTGGGAGGGGGGTGTGCTTTGCGACAGTGAATGGGGACATTGAAGAATGCTCGTGCTCGGACGGTGTCATGCGCCTTTGGGTTAGTGGACCGCTGGAGGAGCGGGTGCGAACGATGGAACATAGTTTGATAGGATGTTTTGTGTCATCTAGCGCTCGCCCTTGCCCCCGAATGGACCTTATCCGGCGGTGGACGAAGGTGTGGGGAGTTGGAGCGGTGGATGTGAGAAGCCTTTCCGAGGACCTGCTTCTGTTTATTTCTTCAACAAAGGAAGACCGCAATACGGTCCTTCAAGGTGAACCATTGTTTTATGGAGCCAAAGGACTAGCTCTGACCCCTTGATAGTTAGGAGCACATAGAGAGCCGGACTTGTTTGCTCATGCACCAGTGTGGGTGCGTGTGTCCAAGATTTCATGGGAGATGTGGAGCTTGGATTTTCTTAGGTGGATTGCAAGGTTTTTTTTTGGAGATTTCATCACTTATGATAAGGTGACATAGTCGATGGAGCAGATGGGTTTTGCCTATTTCTATGTCTAGCGAGCCTTGTCCCCGAAGGACTTAATCAAGGAGGTGGTGCTCAAACTCCCTAGTGGCAAGGAACAGTTGTAAGCAGAGTTTGAAAATATGGAGACTGAACCATTGGTGGAGAAAGCGCACCCCCCTTGCCTGAGGGAGAGGCTGCTTCCTTTGGGGAAGAACAGACATCGTGAGCTCGACTATTGATTTTGTGGTGGGGGAGCGAGGCCGATGCATGCTAAGATGTGTGAGGCTGGAGTGGGTGGGGGTTGGATGGCTGTTGGGTGTAAGGGACAGGTGCTGATGTTGCCCTCGACACCCCCCCAGTGGGCCTCCCCACAAGCCTCCCTGCTGTGGCAGGAGCAAGCCGCCTGCTCCCCTCTGGTCTCCTTGGCCTTTCCATTCTTGGCTGAGTCAACCATGCCTGGCATTGAGCTTCTCCCTCTTGGCAATTGGGTTAATGTGATATAGGGGAGCACAAGATCTCAAAAGCCCAAGGAGGCTTGCCCTCACTGAGAGGAGCTCGGGTGTACTTTGGTGGTACCGGAGGGGGGTTGACCGGGCCGCCCCTTCGAAAGCCTGGTGTAGGATAAGTAGACAAAATGGAATATTGACTTAGGACTACAACAGACCTTGTGGGAGGTCTACCAGTACCGCTTGACCGGTCACACATGAAGCTCCTTTCGTGGAACTATAGGGGATAGGGTGTGCCCTATAAAAGAAATACCCTACGGTAGATTGTTTGCACTGAGGATTGTGACATTGTATGTCTTCAGGAGACCAAATTGTAGGCAACGAAGGTCGGCCACCTTCAATGGGAAGGCTGGAAGGTGCACCTACAGCCCTACATGGGGCGAGTGGGTGGCTTGGCCATCTTGGCGTGGTTCAAAACTCTTTTAGTTGACTCATTGTAGTGGGCCTAGACTGTCCACATTCCCTCCTTGGGCTTGTGGTTGGCCAACTTTTGTGGGGCCCAAAATTGGGAGTTGAGGCTGCTAGAACTAGAGAGAGTGGCATTGCTAGTGTCAGATCGCTGTGCCTAGCTCGTTGTTGGGGATTTCAACTAGCGGCTCCACTATTGGGAAACATTTGATGCTGGTTGCTCCCCCTGGAGCCCAGGAGTTTCAAAATTTCTTGTCATCTTACTCTCTGGTAGACCTGGCAATCAAAAATTGCCAATTCACTTGGAGCAACAGGCAGAAGGGCACTGGCTACGTTCTCTCTAGAATTGATTGTGTTTGCATTAGCTCGGACTTCCTTCGGAGACTAGATGTGTGGGTAATGGGACGGGAGCAGGTTGCCTTGGATCACCGATCACTCATTTGTTGTATTGGGCCTCCGAGGAAATGGGCCCCTTGGTCATTTCGGTTTGAGGCTGCTTGGTTGCTCAAGCCCTGGTTATGCCCATTGGTGGAGGACATCTACACAAACTATCGGCCAGGCCAAGGAGATCCTAGGAACTTTCTTCAGGAGGGGCTCCTCTGTCTGAAGTGGGCTATCAGATCCTTACCTGTGGAGGAGGAGTTCTTGTTTCGGATGGGCTGTACAGCCCTTCGATCCAAATTGGCCCAAGTGCAATACCAATAAGAAGTTGGGGAGGACTTGCATGACAAGGAGCAGGACATTCTGATGCAATTGTAGTCGCTTGACTCAGAGGAAGCAATCTACTAGAAGCAAAGATCGCGGGTCACATGGCTCAAGGAGGGAGACAAGCAAACAAAATTCTTTTTTGCCACAGCCAAATCCCGTAGATGGAGTCAATGACATGTGTTGCAGACTAACACGAGGGACCTAATTGATGATCCAAAGGACATTGCTTGTGAGTTGACAACATATTAGGGAGTGATTTGGGCAAAACAGCCTACATTGCCAATGTCAGTGTAGGTTCTACAGGTAATGGGAGAAGAAGACAATGCTTGACTGTTGACTCCTTTTACCTGGCAGGAGCTGAAAGCAACTATTGGGGCTATGCTTGGAGTGAAGGCCCTTGGGCCGGATGGTTGAAGTCTGGAATTCTTCAAGGTATTTTTTGATATTGTGGAACCCAACATTCTTGATGCCTTTAATCTAATGTTGACAAAGAGGTAGGTCTGCCATGAAATTAATTGCTCCCGAATCGTATGCATTCCCAAGCGTACGGATGCCTCCTCTCTAGCCCACTTTCGACCCATAGGGGTGTACAATGTGTTAGGCTGTATTTTCTCTAAGTTGCTTGTGCAGAGGTTGGTCCCCATCATGCCCAAACTTGTCGGGGATAACCAAACGGGTTTTGTTCAGGGACAGACTCTGCAAGACTAGGTGTTTTTCATGCAAGAACTCCTTCACTCCCTGCGTCTCTCAAAATTCCCTGGGCTATGTCTCAAGTTAGACATTGCAAAGGCATATGATACGATCAGTTGGGAGGTGCTTACCAAAATTATAAGGTAGAAAGGATTTGATCCAAAATTCATCAAACTATGTATTCANTCTCATCTCCTAGAAGGGGATTACAACAAGGGGACCCTCTTTCACCTTTGCTCTTTATCATTAGTATGGATCTTTTGAGATACTATTGTAAGGTTGCGGGAGTGGGGGGCCTGAAAATCATTGGGGTGGAGTGTTTGGCTGAACACTATGTTGATCAGTCGGGCAGGGGTCCCACAAATGCAAGGCATTAACTAGGCACATACATGGATGGCTGATGAACTCGGCCTGGTGGTAAATCATGAGGAGTCATCAGTACACCTCCTCAACGTGGACGCATAGGTGAGGAGCCAGGTTATGCAAATTTTGGGAGTTCCTTCTAGAATGCTCTGGGATTCTTACCTAGGCATTTTGTTGTTTAATTGGGGATGTTGTGTGGCTTGGGGGGCAGTTCTAGAGACACTTGAGAATCAGATAGGAAAGTGGGCGAACCATTTCCTTACCCAAAAAGGGTGGCTGGTGCTAGCATCAAGGGTGCTAGTAGCAATTGCACATTTTGTGGCTGTGGTCATTGGCGGCACCCCCCCCTCCCCCCCCAATGCAATGGACTATGATCCAGG